>LTAE01000773.1:3065-34833 GCA_001647135.1 Pontederia paniculata
ATATATATATATATATATATATATATATATATAAATTAACATATTTTAATAAATATATTATATATTTAGTTTCGAAAGTCGAAAGATTATTACTAATTAAAGTTTTTATATATTAATATCACTATTATTATTTTATTAATATCATCATTTTCAATAATAATCAAATAACTATATAATAAAAGAAGTTACCAAGTAAATAATCATAATATAATCAATATATCATTGATAAATTCTTTTTCATATTATTTTATGCCCCAAAAATATAGAAACATGATCATTATTTTGTAACATCATCACATAGTTTTTAAGTGAGAAAATAGGTAACGGAAAAAAATTACAATAACGTTGGTGGTAATAAAATTTCAATCAATAATATTTTTTATATACAAAAAAATGGGTTTGTAATTACTAATACATACAACCTATTAGACATTATTTATCTATATTTATTCAACATCTTCTGTTGCTACTTTTTGTTGATTCCTACCTACAACCTCCAACCAAAAAAATATATTGTGTTTCTTATATTCGGCGGCCTTCATTTTCTTTTTCTTGGAAAATTGCTTTGAATGAGATATCTTTGCCTTTCATTGCGAACTGAAACACATATGCAATAATAATAATAATAATAATAATAATAATAATAATAATAATAATAATAATAATAAAATATTTTAAAAATAATATAATTATTTCTTAAACTAATATACGGTTTTTTTAAGTATTAAAATATCTTAAACGGACCTTACTAATTTGATAAATAAATCAGGCCAACCCAAAGCCTATGATTTTCGGCATTTTACAGGCCCAAGGCCATCTTTGTTGGGTGAAACTAATTCTGCTAGTCGGGTTTTACTAAAAGCCCATTTGAGTTGAACGTTGCTGTTTGGGCCTGGGCTCCCAACATCTTTAGTCAGCTGTTGACGTCTGGGCCGTGAACTTCGTGCAGTCAGAGGCGCCGTTAGCTGCCTTGGGACGATTTGGCTACGTTTTTTGAATTTCAAATTATATATAAAATGTTTTCACCATTAATATAAATAACAATTCTAATGTCTACTATTGATTTCTCCTTTGACAATTGAAATCCACTTTGTCTTTCTTTTTCCTGAAAAAGTTTATCAATGAAAAACGTTTGATTGATGAGAATTGTAGGGAAAAAGTTAAGAAATCAAGCTCTTTTTTATAAAAAAAACATGAGACTTTCATACTTTGTTAATGTTATTCATTTGTATCATCTTTTATGTTTAATATATTTAATTTAATAAAACCAGATATAAAATATCTGTGTTTAAATTTATATAATTATCTTTAAGTTCATTTTACACATAACAATTATCCAACATTTTTTTCATAAAAAAATAATCGATCTGATCGAGTTCAAGATACTTAACCAACTTTTGGTCTAAAAGTATATACTTGCACCTTAACCGTTTTAAATTTATCGTTGACAGCATCAATACAATCGAAGATGAATTTCCAAACCAAAATATGATTTTATCATCCAAACGTTGTTGATTTTGATGACTAATCATTGAACTCTAATTGAAAGACATACAACAGTTGAAGGAAAAATTATATGAAGCTACAACTTAATTGACATTCTAAATCAATTGTTATATTTATTTATTGTGTGGAGAGAATCAATAATGACCCGCCCATCTACCAAGAAGGGGCCCTTTCAATGTTTCGCTACAACAAAGTCGTCGTAGTACGGCACATTTTATATTATATCAAACCAATAATTTACTGAATGGCAGATGGGTTGGTGAAATAATTAATGCATGCCAAAAGTTATTGTCATTGTTAGACCTCCTTGGAAAAATAGTTACTGCAGCCTAAATTGTTTAATATACTTGTGCATGCTGTCTCCAACCTCTGTCAGAATTTATTATACAATATTTTTTAATTTAAGCATTATCCAACGATGACACTGTTCGAAATATTCAATCTCATGATGACCAAATGACCACTTGTTTATACTTCCGGCAAGTTTGGTTAGTAGTCAAACTAAGGGACTTCTTTTTTTTTTTAATCACTCCCAAAAACTTAATACCACTCCTTTCTACCAATTTTAACCTCTAGCATTTTATAATTAAAATAATGACAGCTTTACAACATTTTCCTAGAAATAAAATGGGCAAATGCTATTTAGTTGATGTAATATTTATTATGCTTATATAATTTTATGAACTAATTTTAGTAGATAATATATAGTGGTTATTATAAATTATAATTTTAATGATAACTCAAATTTTATGATAATATTAAATTTTATAATATATAATACAATTTTATGGTATTATATTATTTTTTTAGCTGCTACTTTATTTTATTTATTGCTACTTATTTATCATTATATATATATATATAAAATATCCGATGTGATTTACATTAAATAGCATAAGTAAAATCACCACCCGATGAGTTTATAATGATAAATAAATTTAACTTAGTGTTTAAATATTCACTCAACCATACCAATCAAATGAAATAAGTAAAGGTCGTTAAAAAAAACTTTTAAACAACAATAATTAGAATGTAAAAAATAGGTCAAATATATAACTGATTTTTTGTTATCATATTAAAAATTAAAATAATATTTGATACATATTTTTATACGCAAATAAAAGCTACGCTTAAAAGTATACTCTTCTTTTTATTTGAATACTCATAGAAAAATTTATTGCTTAATTGAACCAAAGAAATAAATAGTTATAATCAGGTTGAAACGTTTTATTGTGATTTTTTTCCTTCTTCTTCGTATCTCTTGAATGGTGGAGATCATCATGAATGTAATAATGGGTTTGAGGAAAAATAAATAGTTATTAGTAACTATTGGAGACAACATAATTAATGGTGGCGTTTCATTTTCTACTTTATTATTTTTTGTAATATAACAAAAAGATTAAGGATAGAATTGGAAAAATTGAAGTGGCATTAAGTTTTTTGGAGTGGCAATAAGGTCACCCTATGTAAATAACTTTATAGTAAATTTATTTTTCAAGTGTCAAAATTTTTTATTTACTGTAAAAGTGTTTTCTGGTGATATGAACGTGAAATTGCATTGGAATAGACAAGGGAACATTTTGAGAGGTTGCCGGGTGTACTGAATTATTGAGGTGAGAGAATGATTGAGTTTAATTGAAAATTATAAAAAATAATACTGAATTAGAATTACAAACTTAAATAGTATTAATTAATAAATTAAATAAATAAAAAATAAATATTAATTAATTAAAAATAATAAATAAACATAAAATATATTTAGCATTAAAAATAAAATGATAACAAAATAAAAGTATAATGATAAAAATATAAAATAGAAAGATAAATATTATAAATTAAATGAATAAAGTATTCAAGGAATTAATCTTAAAGTTCATAGATATGCGAAATGATATATAACATAAATAAAATTATTAAAATAATATTAATCTAAATTAATATCATAATAGCAAATAAAATATTATTTAAAATATATTGACAAAAATGTAATTATTTAAATTATTTAAATATGATGAATTAAAATATTATATTAAATTAAAAGATCCAATAAAAGAGTACATTGAAGTAAACCTATACATCAAAATTATAGATTTTTTATATAAATAAATTAAATAATATACGAAATGAAATTAAATAATCATACAATAAATAATTATTTAACATAAATAACATATAAATTACTTATTATATATAATAAATTACTTATTATTAAACACATATAACATGATAAATAATTTATAATAGAAATATAACAATTATAAAATAAAAAAGATGAATAAAATATTAAGGGTGTTAATTTAAAATTGTTAAAGAAAATAAATAATATATTACGCATTGCAATAAAAAAATAATATATTCAAATTATAAAATAAAAGTTGTAAAATAAAGTAATTATTTATTTGATCCATTGAAAAAAAAATCAATTTTTTAACATAAATTTTATCAATTTAAATTATATAATATGAATATATGATAATATTTTATTCTAACTAAACACTTGCATCAAATTCTTACTTTCACCCAAACAACGTAATTCATTTTTCAGAATTACATTTACATTTATCCAAATTAAGAAAAACTCTTATAAACATAAATCCTACCAGAATTTTCAATTGCAACCACTTACATTCCTGATTTACAATTACATCAAATCAAACTACCCCTTAATTAAATTTTGTTTTCAATCCATTCTTATTAGTTTCTTTCCAAAGTTTGATCATAAACATTTTTATTCTAAAATTAATATGTTAGCTAACTAAACAAAATAATTATCTAATCCAAAATTAATATGTCGTGGATGATAAAAATATGTTTTATTTTACATCTTGACATAAGTGAACTTAGATTTTTTTAAAAGAAATGGTGTTTCATCTCTTTTTTTCTTGTTTATCGTGTCAACTTTATTTCGTATCTTTTCATGTATTCAATTATAAATAAGATTATTTTTGCGTATAGCGAGTTGAGTATTGTAGCACTATTGAAGTCGAATTTGAATTTATGACGATAATGATTATATAAAACAATACCAAACTTTTTTAATCATAGTTTTTAATTTTAAACAATAATATAAAAATATATTAACGAACATGAGTCTAGATGTATAAACTTGACACATAAGTAAGGGTAATTAACAAATAGGTGTGATTAACGGGATATGAATGATCATTCATGTGTGTGTGTATATATAATATAAAGCCGTAAGTAACTAATAACATAATAAGTTTTATAATATGCATAAATAATTTTGAATCTATACGTTAATATTTTATTCTAAATTGAAAGATCCAAGAATAATCATTTATTTTAATTAGTTGTCATGATTATGGGATGTAATCAACATAATCAAATTTGGATGTATAAGTTATTATTTTCATTACTAATTCTTAAATTACATATAATAAAATATTGGTATATATATATATAAATATATTTGACAGAGTTTATTCAAATATGTGATTAGGTTATCAGTTTGTGGATTTGCTCGGAGCGTGGCCGAGGTCATTGGGTTTCCCATAAACCTAGATATAATCACATCGTTATTGATCGAGTTAATCATTTTCTTAGTTTATGTGATTAACTATGCTAATTAATGATGTGATTATCTTTTGAGCTAATGTCATGATGTGTGAGATTCGATTTTTTTGATGGTTTGTTTGCATATTTCATGTATTTGATTCTTCAAATTTTATGAATGATATTATGTGAATGTCGTTGTTTGGAAGCTCATACATTTATGTGACATAAATCCTGAATTAAGTTTAAGTTCAAGAAATCTAGAGAGGATTAGACATGCATGTTATTCTTTTCTATTCCTGTCATTGTCCATAGACTTAGCCTATTCTTTAGAACCCTTGTGCCTATTAATTTGTTATCGTGTTTGGAGTGGTGTGAACTCCCATTTTGGGCATCTGGCCCATTTACTTTGTTATTATATTATTTTTATGATGGTGTGATTTGGGTTTGACCCATGATATACTATATACTAGTCATATGGATGTATTTTTAGTAAAAGTCATGCCAATTCTTTTTGCAAATTTTAAAGTTAGTTTTATTTTGAATTGTTGGTTATTTTAGTTTGAAATTGAATTATTGAAATATCGTAATAATCCCTTGTCGTGTCTTGACGGTGGGTTCGGGGAGTGACATATATGTGGCTCAATAACATTTGATTGTTTTATTTTTTTTTACAATATTAATATTGTATCATTCTTTACTTGGAATAATATTTTTTACTTTGCTATCATCTTTACGTTTTAACTTTCTTTCTTTCTTTTCTATAGTTATGTTTTTAACTTATTGATATGTAATCTGTCTAGTTAAGCATTATATTTATATCCATACATAAGAAATGTAAACAAGATTGTGACCGTAAATATGTAGAACTATGAACAATAATAGACAATATCATTATGAAAATCTTAGACACAATATTAGTCGTCGCAAGTGCAGGACTTCTATTATAGTACAAGGAAATCAAATCCATAAAGAGAAAGAAATAATTAAATTATTAATCATTATGATTGGACTAAGGAATTAAATTAAAAAAGATTAAGAATACAAAAATAACTAAAACACTAGACTATTTTTTATAAGTTTTAGGATTAATGCGACCGAATCAAAAGTGGATATTATAAACTAAGAAGTGAAAAGTGATTTCAATGAGATATAGTGTTAGTTTTTAACTATAGGAATGTGTAGATGTTAGTTCTATTGATAATAATAGGATAAAATATACATCAATATGAAAAAGCTAAAAAAACTCCATCAAAATAGGAATGTGAATCAAGCTACTTTTCTCGGTAAACACATGGTGCGTATCACCTCTCACTGCCATCTTGCATCAGCTTAGAGTCGTTATAAATCAAATTTCTAATTTGAGCACTTCAACAAATCTCGTGAACAATAATATTATGATTTGATACTCTTTGGATTGCTCCTTTATCGAGGTAAATTAATCCTTCGGAATTCATGAATATGCGAGTAAAAATGGAGAATAAAAGCCACCTCTTAGCATAGAATGATTTGATCCGTGAAACACATAAAAAACCAAGCACGAAAATTTTAAGAGAGTAAAATAGTAAGGAAATGATGCATTATAGAGTTTAAAGATCAAATCCAAAAATATAAATTGTATCCAACAATCCTAAGCCTTCTACTAACTACAGGCTTAATTTCAGCTACAAAATCCCATTACAAGCAGTAAAGCACAAATTTGATTCAACATCGCGTAAAACCTTTCAAAGAACAACTCCTTCTTCCTCCTCTAAGGTGTGTCGTGGTTGCACCGAAAGTGATCTCTTTTCTCAAAGGGAGGTTCTCCTCAATCTTATTGGGTTTGCTTCTCTAAATATGTTCTTTCTTAGCTCATCACATGTTCTCTTAGGTCTTTTAACAAGTTCTCATATTGAATCTTTTTGTTAGAGTAGAAACGTGAGCTCTCAAAATTCTGGTACCTTTTCTGCAATTTGTATTTTCTAGCATTAGGGGCATGGTTGCGACTCAGTAGTTGTAGGATTGTGAAATACCCATTTTTCTGATACTTCATGATCTTCCTAATAATACACATAATATATTATCAACTAAATTTAAAACTGCAATTATATAAGATTTAGAAGAGAAGTAAAATCATGCAAAATATGGTAAGAGACACATATGATAAAAATTATTTAACAAGCTTAAATGCCTATTTCAAAGTTGAATATTATGCATGTGATACTCACAAATCATTTATTTCTTCATTCATCTTCTTATCTTGTGAAAAAATCTTCATGTTTTTTCTTTGCTAATGACTGCACATTATCATGACAACCCACATTTTTTTAGACATACTTTTCTTTTGATGGAATTCTTATTCATTGCATAGGTTGAGAAACTTGTACAAGAAGAACAATGGTTACAAGTGGTTTGCCTTTATCGACAAGGAATTTCACTATGTTGCCTTTAACAACATCCCTTGTCTCTATATTTTACTTTCATTCTTTTCTTTCTTTGACAATCAGAGCCCATGATGACCCGCAACTTTAATTTTTTTATCTTGATTGCTTATTATTCTTGATTTTTCTTATAACTTTAATAATCTTCTGGGCTTCTCTTTAATATGCATAATGTAGCATTCATCATAACATCAATAGAGTCGCACATAAGGTGCATCCCTATAACATGGTCCACATTAGGCGTGATGCGACTCATTTTCACCGTTTGACAATCATGACATCCATGATAAACATGACTAATTTTATCTCCAACCTAGATCATTTGTTGAATTGATTTAATCCTTTAGAATACTATGTTTTATCAACTAATGAACCCGCATTGTGCTGTGCAAACACATTTTAGTTCGGGTGATGTGCCATCATTGATTCTTTCTAGATTTGACGTGGCCTGAGTGTCATATGAACGACTTGTGCCATGTTATCATATGATACATATACGTCATTAATCTAAGTTTTGAAACCTATAAAACCAAAAATAAATTGCATGTTAAAGAGAAACAATATTCTAACATCATGGATCTATTCATATAAAAACTAAAACATATGAATGGATAAAAATCATATCTATTAACAATAAGTGTCCCTTTACATATTTTGGTGACATAGTATTCTTCATATTTCTCCTTAACATTATGCATCTTTGTTGCTTCTCCGTTACATGTCCCTAGTGTGAGGCAAGAAGGAGAGAAGAGCACGAGAAAAAAATTGATTTGTCTTATCATGTGGCAGAGAGAGACAGAGAGAGAGAGAGAGAGAGAGAGAGATAGAGAGAGAGAGAGAGATAAAAAAAGGAAGAAATGAAAAGGAAAAGAGATAATCACTGAGATATAAAGTGAGTTTAAGTAATGTATCAGGAAGAGTCTGTTGCATAGAAAGAGAAGATAAAGATAGTAATGTAACCACATCAATCTCTTTTCTTTTTTTTTCTATTTCATCCTTTTATCTTTTCTTCCATTCTTCTTTTGTTTATATATCTCTCTTTTAACTTTTCATTTCTTTATCTATTTATTTTACTTTCTTGTTTTTTCCTGGGACTTTGTTGTTACATTATAACCTCTTGAAAAAGAAGTCATCCTCAAGTTTAGATGTAACTTGAAGGCTTATCAAAAAATTTTCATTTGACATCTATATTTCACTATGATTCATTCACAATCATTTTTTCCCATACAATTTACATACTTGTCACAACTATTACATACATCTTTCACTATGTGTGTATAACACTGATGTGAAAATTCATTTCAGGCAAAAATATGATAGTAAGTACACTAATCGTTCAAGCAACAAAATAGAATGAGTATAAAGTTATTGATCACATGAGAAACAAATGAACAAATTATCTAACTTCAAAAATTAATAAGAGACCATTGAAATTGGACAAAGTTTTAGTTCAAGAAAGTAAATAGAAAGATAAGATAAATTGATAACTAATAATGAATAGACCCCAAATGATAAAGCTGATTAGAAACAAATCATATTTAACATATGTAGTAATTGAGTGGGACATTAAATCATACGTTTGAATTCTAAAAATGGATTAAAAACTGACTATATGAATTTTCTTAATGTGTAAATCAATTATCCTTACTTCTAATCAAATTGAAAGTACTTCTTAATGACTATATTGTTAAATTACGCATGTTATATTGTAAGAAAATGTATTCTTAAACATTGAACCACCCTTAAATACCAACAAATCACAAATCTAATAGTCCTTAATGAATTTAGTAAAATATGACATGATTTGCATAAAATAGGTTTATCACATTGCACATTTAATAATCACCTATTTAATTAAAAAATATCTAGTAATCATATTCATTAGAAAAATAAAATGAACTAACATTGAAATTGTTATAGGGTTCAAAGTTTGCACTAGCATTAAGACTATTATAAACCGATAAAACATAGAATAAAAAATTGTCCAAAATAATAATTGGTATAGAAAATATCATCTCAACAAAGTTAAGAAAAGCTAATATCACAACCGATGAACTGATATCATGGCCCGTGAATCAATGTAAACTCAGGGGTTGGAAGGTGCTAAATTACTATACTTATGGCCCGTATTATGATATAACGATTCATTACAAATAAATGTTGAATATGACTTATCTCTATTGGTGTCATGATGCTCATTAATGGTTCATGATATATATTTGTAATGACTCATGAAAGGATATCATGAACCATTATACATTGAAATATGTTGCCTATATTTGATCGGCTAGGTGGTAATTTCAGCATCGTCATCGTGACTAACATTCATCAAGACTTGTTATATGGTATAACGATATATAGCAACTCTATCAACTCAATTGCCTTCAATGTTCTGTTTGTGATGTATAATTGTGGCTCAGTACATTGATTCATTAGCTTGTAGAGTTGTTGTCATGGTCGTGGTAAACTTGTAACGACCTTTGAAATTTATGAAGTTGGTCTTTTGTTTGTAAAAGCTTTCATCGTGTAGTCTCTTTTAACTACTCATCCACTTCCTCCAAGGGTAAAATTGAGAATAATCAATGAAACTTGGGTAGATATATGACTCGAAGAAATAAAAGCAAAATGACTAGTGAAATTGATGTGTGCTATGATATAATTAATTAAAATAAGACTAAATACAAGCCTAAATATATGTTGGATTATGCGTGCATCAAACACTTTCATTTAAGCCTTTTTTCCTTTCCTATAACTTCATTTTTTCGAATATGTTTTCCCGATTTGACTCTCTATATATAAGATCATGTTACCATCTTCTGAGTCTCTATATACATAACACATTATGACCTTAGGCGGTGATAACCTCCTTAAAAATATTAATATACATTTGTTATTTGGTAATCAATATTTTTACATTCCTATCCCTTCATTATACATAGCATCAAACAATAAATCTATAGCTCTATCCATAGGGCAGACTGTGTGTGGAGGGGGTTGGGGGGGTTGGATGAAGTCTTGGGTTCAAATTCTAGTAATGTCTTTTTATTAATAATTTTTTTATATATTTTGGCTCCTCTAATTTTCAGTAATTTGCGTCTGCATATTCCCCACACACACACACACCCTTTTATTCCTAGGTTCGTCCTTTTCTATCCAATTTATGTGCATATCATGAATATTTGTCATTCATAACAACATGCATACATTATAATGATCACTAGCTGATATGATTCTAGACATTATCATATCAAAGATGACATGAATTTGGAAGTTACCTAATTCAAAGATGATATAAAATTGGAAGTTGTCAAATATGGACAAAATTTAGACCTACCATTATTGAATATGATAACAATGAAGATACTCCATGTGATGATCAAGATAAGTTGCTTAAGATGGTCAAGAATCCTTGCGATTGAATATTGGTCCAATAACAAAACTGCGGACGAAACAAATTCAGATTGCTTGGAGAATTATCTTCAAACTGGGTTGAAGACTCTAGATCAAATCCCACTATTCAATGTATTACAATTGAGCTGAATGAAGAGTCCACATGATGTGGCCCAAACAACCCATGGCTCAAATATTTAATCTAGAAATTCAAAATTAATTAGGAAAAAATATTTTGTTAATAGTGTTGATAGGAGTAAAGTTAGTTCTTTTATGAAAAATAATTGTTTACTTGTAGGCCAAGTTAAGGTTTTAGTCTTTGTAAAAGTCTAGTATGTAGAAACCTATAAATTTTGTTAATTTGTAATATTTCAAAATGATAATTAAATCTATTAAAATTTATGGCTTAATTGCTTGTTTTATGAGGGAACTCCTACAACTTATTGTTCTTTAACTTTTGCTTCTAATTACGAGGTAAACTTGTGATTACATCCATCAATTTATAATATATTGCTTGATTCATTGATAATCTTGAGATTGATATTCTGCTATCTAATCTCGTTCCTCATAATTATTATGTATTATTTCGATTACTTAAGACATTGTTCTTGAGTATCGTATCACTAGCATAAACATCTTTCATCATTCTTCATACATACATGATTTTTGTAACCATTCCATAGTCATTTCTTTTATATATTTTGCATTTAGATGACATCCAACTCATCTCATATGGATCGAAGTCATTGAATATTCTAGTAATTTTGCTCGTGTAAATATTTATTTTCACAACATGAACATATCCCAATTTGAATTGAAAGATTACTTATATCTACCTCATCGAAGGATATTAACACATATCATTTATTTATGAATATACTTAATAGTTATATCCCTATACAATATAGGACACAAAATGTTATTTTTTTTCAACCTCTAAAAATTAAGACATACACATGTACATGTGATCATAATGTGTTTGAAAACTAATGTAAATATCAATAATTAAGCTTCTAAGACAATGCTAACATCCTTGATGCATTAGCCTTTCTTATATTGATACTCAAGAATCCAAAGAAACTTCATTATATATTTTATTACTTCAAAAGCTCTTAAGGCCATCCTAATCGGTCATACTCTCAAGTTCTCAACCAAGCATTATAAATAATTAAACCTCACACTTTGTTTTAGAAATTTAAAGATAACACTAACATGAACTATATAAATCATTTATAATAATTTTAGACTTGATCCTCTTAAAATATGTTATTAAAAATCTTGCAATAATATCAGCATCTTTATGATTATGTTTATAATGGCAACTAAGAGTTAAAATATTTATATCTTTCAAATCTGCTAATTCCAACTTTACGTCAAGGGATCTCTCTCTCTCTCTCTCCATATATATATATATATATATATATATGTACTCCTCAAATATCATATCCTAAATTGGATCCATAGGACTTTTATGCATTAACAATTTGACCACTAAACTATTTAATGCCGCATGACAATGGATGAATTTTAATCATATTATTCACATATAATTCGAAATAGATCCTATGAATATAGGTTTAGAAAGTTCTTCATTTATATATCACACATAATATTCGGATGAGAACCATCATTGATACACAAAATTTACAATTGATAAGCATGATAGCGGTTGACTTATTTAATCATATTAATTTTTCCTTTACATCTCACTTTAGGTGATCCTTATCCTATTGAAGTTAGTCTTTGAGATTCTATCAATATATCATTCATTGTGTTTGGATAAGAAATATCCATTCAACTTAGACTAGCACAAGAGTGACATGATCTAAATAGTTTTTTAGACATTAGGCATATTTGGTCCTAGGTATCTGAGTTATTAAAATATAGCACTCTATATTCATACTTTCTTGCCATGTACATTATATTGACTCAAAGGGTTAATAATAGCTTTAACCTTTACTAAAAAGAAAGATTTTACATAAAGCAATGATCTTATTAATATAATTGGTTAAGGTCTTCTCAATTCTTTTTCTTTTGCTCTTATTGTCGATCATACTCTATATCACATTGGTTATTTCTTTATAGTACTTTAACATTAATGATTGAAAATAAGACAATATGACTACCCTTAGTAATTAATTTTCTCCTTAATCTAAGCACATATGATGTCACTTGAGAATATACTTAAATTCTCAATCTCCATACTTATAAATTTGATACATCATGTTGAATCTAGGATCCCGAGATTGTGTTGATGATCACAAACTTGTAAGGGAACTTAGTTTGTACTAATCATCTTTTGAATTGATCTTTGAAAGACAGGATTTTTATGTTTCAGTAAGAGATAGGTCGACCGAGGTTGAAGAACAGACGACCTATGCACTAAAAAGATATAAAGGAAAAATTCTAAGTGTGCAGTGGTCGTCCAAAGGATGTGTAGTGGTCGACCTATGTGAAGAACAAAGATCGAAGAAATGAAGTCAAGTACTAAGCGGTTGACCAAAGTTGTTGAGTGGATGATCGAAAATAAGTTATAACAAGAAAGGTCGTCCGGTGAAGAACAGTGGGCGACCGAAGGTTCTACGTCAATAGTATAGAGGTTGAAGAACGGACGCTCCAAGGAGAAGTGGATGCCCTATGATGAAGTTTAGCCGTTGATAAGGTGGCTAAGGAAGGAACGATCGTCCGAAGATGAGAGCGGACAACCATAGAGCTAGAGATGAAGACAATGGGCGTCCAAGGGTTTCAGAGTTAAGACAGTGGACGGCCGAAAAATTGTCAATACTGGAAGAGGACGTCCGAAGGCTCATGAGTTGAAGCAGCGAACGACCAAAGTAATGATAGAAGGAAGATCGATCGATCGAAGGTGGAGTGCGGACGACCAATGGATTTCAGACGAAGAGAAAGGTCGTCCGAGAATCTTGGTGTGAAGACAAGTGGACGTCTAGAAGTTTGTAAGGTCTGAAGTGAAATGAAGAAAGGTCGATCGAAGGATTAGCAGACGACCGATGAGGAGAGAAAGGTCGTCCAAGAGCTGAAAAAGATAAAGCAGCAGTCGACCAGTCCATCTAACTACAGAAGGAAAGGACGTTCAAGGAATCTGGGGTTTGTTAGAGGACGTCCGAAGAATGTCAGAAGAAGGAAAGGACGTCCGAGGATCTCAGTGGAAAATGAGCGGACGTCCGAAGAATGTCAGAAGAAGAATTGGCGGACGTCCGAGGATCTTAGTGGAAATGAGCGGACGACCAAAGTACTGAGTAAAGAGATAGCTGACGTCCAAGGATCTCAGTGAGGAATGAGCGGACACCCGAAGTACTCAAAGAAGAAGAAGCCGACGTCCGAGGGATTCAGGGAGAATTAGTGGACGATCAAAGAGGTGTCAAAGGCTTTGGCACAAGTCAAGTCGGTCGATCGAAGATGAAGAGCGGACGACCGAAGTATCTTGACAGAGGTCTTCAACTCAGGGAGTGGGCGTCCGAGAGATTGTGTGCAATTAGCGGACAACCAGAGAAGAGTTGAAGATGGTACGAGTCAAGTCGGGCGACCACAGATGAAGAGCGAACGACCGAAGGAGCTTGACAGATGACTTCAACTGAAGAGTGAACGTCCGAGAATATTGGTGTGCAATCAGTGGACGACCAGAGAAGAGTTAAAGGTGGTACAAGTCAAGTTGGGCGACTGTAGATGAAGAGCGGATGACCGAAGGAGCTTGATAGAAGACTTCAACTAGAGAGTGAACGTCCGAGAAGATTAGTGTGCAATCAGCGGACGACCAGTGAAGAGTTGAAGATGGTACAAGTTAAGACGGACGATCGCAGATGAGGAGCGGACGATCGAAGGAGCTTGACAGATGACTTCAACTGAAGAGTGGACGTCCGAGAAGATTGGTGTGCAATCAGCGGACGAATAGAGACAAGTTGAAGAAGTGAACACAAGTCAAGATTGGACGATCAAAGGTTTGACGGACGACCGAAGGAACTTGACTAAGGAACAAAGGTTTGAGACTCTGAACTGCGGATGTTCGAAGGAAAATGGCGGACGACTGGAGCACCGGGTGGCAGTTCAAATGGAGACTTCACCAGAGCGACGGTCGATCGAAGCAGAGGAAGCAAACGACCGTGGGGTAGGTGAAGAGTACTATACTTGCATTAACAACTAGTTTTTTTAGAGAGAAATTAGGTTGTTGAGTGTAGAGTATATACTGTAATCTCAAGAGTTTTGGGAAGTTAACTTTGGCAAAATAGAAATCTAAGAGCTTGAGTGAAAAGCCTTAGTTCCTCCTTCTGAGTATCGAGTGATGAATCCAGGATAGAAGGAAGTGTGTGTTCAAGAGTGAACTTGTAAGAGGTTATCTCCTTGCCCTCTGAGAAAGAAAGGAGAAGAAGAAGCTGTAAGGGAGCCTTCGCCGTTTGAAGAAGGAGTTTAGTGATCTCCGGAGGTCTCGAGTTCGAGAAGACCAGAGCGGGAACGTAAGCCAGGAGTTCGGCCGAACCTCGTCAACAAATCATTGTTTGTTTGCTTGTTCTTCTCTTCTTCTTTGTATGTTTTCGCTAAGGTAATTACTTTACAAGCAGTCAAAAATTTTAATACACCAATTCACCCCCCTCTTGGTGCCATCTAGATTCTGCACAATCATTCATTTTGTAAGACTCAAATTCTAAATTCTCTTAAAGTTATACTCCTTCGGACCTTATATAAAAAAAATCATCAAAATTTATCTCCATAAAAATTGCTCCCTGATGATTCCTACAAATTGAATTTTTATGCAATATTGTGATAATCAAGAGCTATACATAACTATCTTTTGCTCATCAATTATAAAAAAATATCACCAAATTTCTTTTTCTAAGATTTATCATAATCAAGATCACATAAATCTTAGTAATCCTCAAATACACTCAATATTGATATTTAGATCATTCACTTGAAATCAATGAGAAAAAAAAACTTAATATCTTCACAAAAATGCATAGATCATATATGATTTACTAGTAAGCATTAGACCTTACTTCATATATATATATATATATATATGAACACTTCACTTTTTCTTGATGACATGACGATTGCACATGGACCGATATATATTTTAGGACACAAGAGAGTCCTAACTTTAAGCTCTAATATATAATCATAACTGCTCAAAGGCACACTCCAAACACTTGTCCAAATTATTTTTGAAGATGTTACTCATACTCATTTATCATCTTTGACTCGACACTTGACTTTTTTACGATAAGCAAATTGTACACATCTAGTAGATGAAAATAAGTTGTAAAACCTTGCATTACGAAAGTCTTAGTTAAAAATAAGAAATAAATAAGTCACATTATCCAACTAAAAATTAAATATAATAAATATAATTATATCAAAATATTCTCTATTACAACTATATTTATTCAAATACGTAATTAATCATGTGCAATCATTTATGTTGTTGTGAACATCAACACCATTCACACAACCATATTCATCGTGTAGTTCTAATTATCTACAAAACCTATATACATGGAAAACCTAAACCCGAACCGACACGATCAACTTTGGTCGGGTCGGTTTGGGTCGGGTCATGCCATTTTTGGCATCCTGACCCGTCCAAAGTCGAGTTGGATCGGGTCGGGTCGTCGGGTCATCCGACCAATTTTTTTTTTATTTTTTTTATTTTTTTAATATTTACTATGAATCATTATATTTAATATTTGTTTTAAAGGATAACATATATTTTTTTAATGTTTTATTATGATATATTTTAAATTTTAAATTAAACTAAAACTAGTTTAATTTTTTAAAAAAATTAAAAAAATGAGTCATCGGGTAGGGTCGAATTCACTCGGGTTGAAGATTTTTAATCCGTACCCGATCTCTTGGTCGGGTCGAGTTCGACCCGATCAGAAAACCAAACGACCTAATTTAGTTTGGGTCGGTTCGGATGATGAAGTTCAGCGATACCCTTACATGGAAATTTGATAAATATGTAAGAGTCAGTAGGGTAAAAATAAATAAAGTAAAATTATTGGATTAATATAAATATAAACTTATTATATCCTTAAGACATAGATCATAATAATATATGGCCAACCATGAAATATAATTAGGTGCATTAAGATAATTCAATCACATTGGATTGTTTCGATCTTCCTTCGGTATTTTATTTTGTAACTTTATAGCATTCTTTACTTGAAATAATATTTGTTTGATGACACTTTTTTTTTCCTTGCTTTCATCTTTATCTTTTAACGTTTTTTCTTTTTTCAGAAGTCATCTTTCTTTTTTTTCCTTAGAAGTTAACTTTCTAATTTTTTTATCTTAGAAGTTTTCTTTCTTTTTTTTCTTTAAAGTTAACTTTATTTTTGAAGAAAAAAAATTCATTTGAGTGGATCCGACCAGTTTTTCACTTATGCTTAATTTGATACATAAAATATTAATTTTTGAGATTCTAAGTAAAACTTGAATTCTCTTTCTCTAAATAAAGAACATTAAAGAAAAAATATAATGGCTTTATGTCTATTTTAAATAGATTGTGAACTTGCAAAGTTATGATTTATAATTTTTTATGCTTAGAAGATGCTATTTTATTAGAATTGTGTATATTATTTTGCTATAAACTTTGTGTTGTGGATCTACGACATGTGAGTAAAAGTTTGTATTGCGACTTATTTGTTATCATTTAATACATATTACATAATTTCATATTAATTTATTGTCAGTAGGTCAATTATTCCATTTAATCAATGCTCTTGTTGGGTTTACAATTTTGGTAAGACTATGACTCATGGTGAATCAAATTGCTCATAGCAATTTAGAGAAAAAAGAAAAAAAACAATTGACGTCAATAGTGGAAATGTTTGGCTACATTTTATATTATTTGTTCAAATTATAACTTGATATGGTTTCAATAGGTAGGTAGTAATTAACAGTCTGCATTGCGTGTAAATGAATTATTAATTAGAACGATGGAGGCAATGCATCATCATCATACAGATACAATTAACAACACACGCAGTGGGGCCATGCAACAACGCAATCAAACAAAACCACTTCTCTTTTTTTATTTACCACCTTCTATCCATGACGCAAAATAGTTGAAAAGGAGAAGCCACTGGTTATATTTATGTGTCTGTAAGAGCCTTCTTCGTCTTTGACTGGCCAAAGTCGCAAGAATGGGCAACTCCGACCACCGTCACCTCCTCCGCCTCCTCCTCCTCGTAGTCTCCGGCTTCCATATCGTCTTCTCCCAGCGTTACAACGCCCTGTTCAACTTCGGAGACTCCCTTTCCGACACTGGCAACGTCGTCATTTCCGACCTCCCCTATGGCATGAACTACTTCGGTCGCGCCACCGGCCGCTGCTCCGACGGCCGCCTGGTCATCGATTTCATAGGTATGCACGCTTATACCTCCCCCGCCCACGGCCGGATGCATAAGAACTCGACGGCATGATCGTTCGTTCATTTGTAGCTCAGGGACTCGGTCTGCCGCTGCTTCCCCCCAACTCGGCCAAGAACCAGAGCTTCCACCAGGGCGCAAACTTCGCCTACATCGCGGCCACGACGCTCCCGTTCGACTTCTGGCACAAGAGGGGCCTCAGCAAGGGCCTCTGGGTCAATGCCTCCGTCCACCAGCAGATCGACCGCTTTGAGAAGCTTCTGCCTTCGATCTGTGGCGGCCCGCAAGGTTTTCTTCATTTGCCCCCCTCTCCCTGTTTCTTTAGTTCTCTTTTAGCTGCCTACGTGCTTGACAAAATGGTTGCGGGACAGATTGCAGGGACTACTTGAGCAAGTCTCTCTTGGTCGTCGGAGAGTTCGGCGGAAATGATTACAGCACCGGACTCTTCGCCGGCAGGGAGATAGCAGAGGTCAGTACCTACGCGAATCCTGTGACGACGGCCATCGGGGAAGGCATCGAGGTAAGAAATTATTTTGGGATTCCTAATTCGACCTCATGTTTTGCCGGATCTTTGATGTTTCAAAAAAAATTGGTGCGCAGCGGTTGATCGGCCTCGGCGCGACCGACCTCATCGTGCCGGCGCTGCTGCCGGTGGGGTGCTTCCCGCTGTACCTGACTCTCTACCAAACCTCCAACCCGGAGGACTACGGCCCCAAGACCGGGTGCATGAGGCGGCACAACGCCCTGTCCTGGCACCACAACTCGCTGCTCCGCCGGCAACTCGATCGGCTCCGGCAGAAGTACCCATCGGTATCGATCCGCTACGCCGATTTCTATGCCCAGGTCTTCGATTTCGCCATCAATCCGAACAAATATGGTTAGTCGATCCATCCATTCGCTAGCAAGATTTCAAGTTTCTTTCATAATAAAAAAAATTAGAAAATTATGATGCATTGCATCGAACAAAACCCTTCTTTACTTTTCTGTTCTCAAAAGATCTTTAAGTTTCTTGCATAATAAAAAATAAATTACGATCTTTGTGCAATGCTGTTCTAAAAGTAATCCAACAACTCAGTCATCCAATAGAGTTGTTTGATGAGCTGTTCATGACAAGAAACAAATCACGTGATTCATATTTCAACAATTTTTGACAAGGAAACCACAAAGAAATTTGTAGCTCTGTTTGCCTTCTTGTTAGTAGCTAATTAATGATCACAATGGGGTCGTCCGTTTAGGTGTTCCATCATCGTCTACTTTAATTGGGGGAGTCCCCACCGTCACAGTCACAGACAACGGAAAGCTTTGGACTTCTCTGGACATCTCCATTAGAATGTGGCTATGACTCCATTTGCTGCAACACCACTAACAAAACGTGTCTGCCCTTCATGCTTTGCCCAAATAGATGACGAGTCAATTTGTTGGCTACACAAATGAGTATTTATATTTGATCTCACTCATCACAAAGCTAATTTATTTAATTTTATGCACCCTTAATTGGGGAATCTCTTTTAACAACTAAAGTCTCCTCATAAGGGACCATGCATATGCGAATTACCATGTAGCTTTATCCTGGAAGCCGATTCCATGCCAAAGGTTTTGGCTGTGTGTGTGTGTTTTGGCATGTCCAATTACTGATCAATCATGGCAGAATAATAATTGCTGATGACCCAACATGTTTGTGATGCTGAGCAGCCATTGTCTTCTCATCTTTCTGATTTTTTTTTGGGTGAGCCCACATGCTATAGGTAGGTACTTTTATATGGTGATTAGAACTTGAGCAAGTGGGTAATTCATTACTCATCTCTCTCTTAGATCATGTATGGCATCCCGCAGTATATTTAAAAAAAAAAAGCACAAGTGAGTACCGTTTTGCAGTTCCAGTGTCATAACGTATGCCACTACTGTTTGATTTACTCATTCATTTATGATGGTCATAGGCACATGAGTTGTTCGATGTTACTGGACTTTTAACCCCACTAGTATAAACTGTACATTTGAATCGTGAAAGGAGAAATCAAGCTTTTACAGTCTAAAAACTTATTTTATTGGTTGTCTAACACGTGATGTGTTGTTGTTGGTAAGAGTTACATAATTAATGACTAGGACAAGAACTTAATGAATTTTTTAAATGAGATCAAAATTCTTGGTCGAAGCCTTCTTGATGGTGTGTTTCTTTCGTCAAATTGCAAAGTGTAAATGTCCGGAATGGTCTTGATATTTTGGTGCTGAGAACCAGTTTAGAACTGCAAATAGTCCTAGAAGTGCGCGTAGATGTTTTCTCTGAGACAAACAACTCAAGAAAAAGCAGATCCGTTAGAATTAAATTGTTTATTGGAGGGAAAAGGAATTTGGATTACTTGTGCTCATGAAAAGGGGATGTCAATGTTGCTTATGTTTTATAATCTGGATCAAATTTTGGACTTTA
This sequence comes from Pontederia paniculata, assembly GCA_001647135.1. Taxonomy (NCBI): domain Eukaryota; kingdom Viridiplantae; phylum Streptophyta; class Magnoliopsida; order Commelinales; family Pontederiaceae; genus Pontederia; species Pontederia paniculata. The sequence continues at coordinate 23,705 of LTAE01000773.1, forward strand.
CTTTGGTTTTATTGAAACAGCAGAAATTAGAATATTCATCAAAATTTTTACCATGGATGCTTGTCTAGTCTTTGAGGCATGTATTTTAAGTCATTCCCCTACCTTGTATGATGGCCATCTTCGCATTTGCATCATATTGTTGAACACTTGTTTAATTCTTGCTCTGTGTATGCGCTAATGTATTCTACATCTGGTGTCAACCAGCTAATGACAACAAGTCTGAAGTGTAATCATGCCCCTCTGGTTCTTTTTAATTTAAAACCATCCATAAGATTCTTTGCTCAAATCTTTCAGGATTCACTGCTGGAGCCCTAAGAACATGCTGTGGGTCGCCTGGGTCAGGAAAGTACAACTACAATAACAACGCCAGGTGCGGCCAGAAGTCCCACACTGTATGTGAGGATCCGAAAACTCACGTCAGCTGGGACGGCATTCACATGACGGAAGCCGCTCACCAAATCATCGCCGACGGCTGGTTGCATGGTCCCTATGTCAATCCACCAATTTTGAGTTCTAGCCAAACTTAAAGAGAGGTACAAAAGTCCAAAGTGTGCTGGTAAACTATGCAAAACCGTGATACATTGCATTGTTTAGATACGTCGATGACAAAGAAAGAGGTACTACTGGGCGGAGGTTATATATGTTTTATATTTTGAATTCTTTTTCACCAACCAAAATCGACGATTGAATTGAACAAAAAACCATGTAATTGCTGTTCATGCCATGAGTAGTTATATATTTCTTATCAGGGTGATCAGCGATTAGTTACTACTATTTTACTCTTGGTTTATGTACGATTCTTGCTCGTATTTTCCTTTAAAGTTTATAGACTCGTTCCTTCTCGTGTGCATTTCCGATTGAATAAAATCATGCTCTTCAATTGGCAAAAAGACTAATCATTGTTAACATAAGAATATAACAAACCTAAAAGAATATAAGCCTATTAGGAAACTGAAAATTAGAAACTAAATGAAAACTCTAAAAGTAGCTAAAAGAAAACAATAATGAATATAGAGTAAGAATAAATACAAAATATTTAAAGCAGAAATTGATAATTGATATTATCAGAGGTTGTGATAGAGCAATAAATAATTTCTTCTCATAAGAAGCATTCGACTTCGAATATTTACATAGGAGTCTACGATTCATCACAGAACTTGCAAAACTTTGGATACTACACTGGCAACAAGAAAAGAAATCATTTGTTTGTATAGATAGGTTTAGTGAAATGTCATACATCTTACTTATCAGTTTAATTTTTTGGGTCATTTATGCTTCTAAGCATAAAGTATAAACTTACAAATTTTAATCCTCAAATTTATTCTATTTTGTCAATCAAATTCCATCCAAAATTTTGTTAACTTTATTTGTAATAATTACAAAATGTCCATCTGACCATTGCTTCTAAATATAGGAAACAAAATAATAACATATTCAAGACATTTCAAATCATTAAAAATAAATATTATTTGTTCTCTTACTTCTTTTGTTTATATTTTGATTTTTTTTGGGATATAAGGATAAAAATAAAATCACATAATTATTAAAAGAAGTTAATATAATTTCAGATGAAATTTAACAAAGGCACCAAAGTGACAAATCGGAGTAAGTTTAAGAACTAAAATGTAAGTTTATAACTCAAGGTTAAATGGCAAAAAAATTATAATTGAAAGGGTATTAGAGAAAATAATCCTTTTTTGACATATTAAAAATAGTATTACAACATAGCAAATCTCCTATGTTAGTTAGATACATTGTGAATGTTAATTATGTATAAAAAGTTTCAAATTCTAAAAAAATGATAAATATAATTTTTATTGATAATTTTAATGAGACATCATTAAGAATCTCCTAAATTATACTAGGGAATAAAAAAGGGAAAAAAGTGATATGAAAGACTGTTTGACACACATCGTCACAGAGAAAATGCTCTATCATTAAATTAATATATATATATATATAATGACAAATTAAATATAAATATTAAAAAATTAAAATGTAAAAGTAAAAATGAATTATGAAAATAAACAAGTAACTTTAGGTCGACTTCTTGTGATGCCCCTAAATTCATAATTCACCATGTGGTAAAATACAAACTTGGAGACATTGCAACATTCTTCTTTAATTTAATATTTGACCAAAAGGCTAATTAACACCATGAACATGTAATGATGAAGCAATATCTTTTAAAATAAAAATTTATTAAACAAGTCTAGTAAAAAAAATATTCTATTATATTATTAAAAAAAATCATAACTAATAAAAGTTTGACAACTTGATTCAAAAACTAAAATAACTCAAGACTAGACTTCTAGTTTGTGCAAGCCCACCACAACGAATATCTACCTCATCGCTGCCATCACCTAGTAGTTGTGTTCATCACTTACAATATCAAAAGTAAGGGAGACAATCCTTTTATGAGTGATGAAACTCAATATGTAATAGTAATAATCAATAGGGAGATATATAAATGCAGATGAAAATAAACGAATATTAATAATCCACTAGTGTAATTTTTCTTTTCCTCAATGACTTTCATAAAAAAAATGATCAGAACATCAGTTGCACAATAATTTCAAAGGGATTAATGAGCGTGTCATGCACTATTATTTTGACACCGTGTCACACACATTTTTAACCATCAGATTTTCTATTTACAATTATGATTTAATGTTAAAACTATCCATATATGAATCATGTATATGGGGATAGTACCATTCTTTATATGGGTAGTTTTGATAAAAGATCACAACTTTACTTTTAAAATTTTATGATTAAGATTATGTTTGACACGGTGTCAATAAAATGATGCATGACATATTCATTTTTTCCAATTTCAAAGTTCAATATATTCATGACCATTTGTTTCTTACTTGATCATTATTCACTCCAGTGACATTAGTGGCTCACATCCAACCTTAACTTAGAATCTCATTATTCTTTTATAATTATATTACCCTAAGTCCATCAAACATTACAATCAATATGTGAGTCTTTAATAGACGCATAGAAAATTCAGATTGTCCCGCCGCAAACATGGCTAGCTAGACCATAAAGTAGTCAGTAGTTTCAGTAAACCCCGCAATCAGGATAAATCCTATATTGAAGAATAAATCCTGCAGTCAAGATAAATCTTACAATTAGCGAGGCCCTCCTCTGCATGCGATAAATTCAATCACAAAACATTAACCTCTTTTAATCTTATTATCAGTTGAGCAGTCCGCTCACATCCAGGTTATCTTCCAGCATCCTTGGTCATTATAATATTCTTAGGAAATAAGTCAATAAGGTCAAACCATCATTACTATAAAATCACATTCTTGTTCATCAGACAGAACACGACCTATGTCAAACATAGTCGTGATCCATATTTCGAAAGTCATTTTACTGATCCAAAGGCATTTTCACGGCCCGTGATTGGGCCCTAGGACATTGTGACCCATGAAGCTGGTTTCACGGTCGTAATAACAAGCTCTTGTTCTTTCACTTTTCGTGATCTTTTTGTCACAATCGTGACTGCGTATAACCTTTTCCTCATCAAGTTATCATGACCTGTGAGTTGTATGTCACGATCGTGACCGAATGCGCTATCTTCATCCCCATATCCAGCATTTCGCTCATGATCGTGATTATGCTTTCATGACCATGATAATTATCATTGTAATTCTCTTGCACAAGCTCACGACATTGAAATTTCTTTCATGGGCCATGATCTCTAGCCCGGGTGTGATGATGGTCACGACTTGTCGTGTCGTCTTTTTCACGACCGTGATAATAGTTTCATGGGCCATGTCTTTAAGTTTGCAGGTGTGATCATTTCCTTCATGGTCGAATTTTTGGTTCCTTGTTTCATAGTTGTGACTATGTGCTTTGCGGTGTGACTATGTGCTTCACGGTCTTGAAATACAATTTCATCACCATGACGACGATATCCTCCCCTCGTTTTCTTTCCTTTTTCTTCTAGTATATAAAATATTATATTTCCTTGTGATTTTACCTTCTTTAAATTTCTCCTTTTCTTTTAGTATGAAAGAGACTTCACAAGGATGACTAGTTCTATGAGGCATATCTATGGAATATACATAATTTAATATAGAGATTATGTCTAAAATTCCTTATTCAATCATCCATATATACAAAACCTTTTGATCCTCTAATTATATACCTTAGTTTTAGATGACTTACTCTTCTTCCTTGTTCGTGTTCGTTCTCCTGGTTCCTCTCCCATGATAGATCTTTTTCATGTTTTTCTCCTAAAGGGTTTTGTCATAAAAATCTGAGAAAGAAGAAGAAAAAGAGAGAAAACATTAAAGGAGAGAAATAGTTTCTTACCTCAACACCTGGAGAAAGAAGAGAGAAGAGAGAAAGAGAGAAGAGAGAAAGGAGAGAAAACCTTGACGGCTAGAGTTAGGGAAAAAGAACTTGTGAGAGCTTTTTTTTACCTTTGGGGTCTATTTATAAGGGTCCTCTAGGATTTTCTCTAAGTTTAAATACTATTATTTATTTTTATTCAGTTTTAAATAAAAATTGTATTGGCCCATGTGTAAATTGGGGGTTACACTTCTAATAATGGACATGCTTAAATTTAAAAATGTAGATAATAGATAGGAGAGGGTAGAAATTAATTTATCAATGACGACATTCCTGAATATATTAGTGACAAAAACAATAAATCCATATCAATATTAATCAAAATTTTAATCTATGAATCCATAATTTTGTTTTACACTCACTATTTTGATTTCTTTTGGTAGTAACTTTTCTTTTTTCCAAAATCATAACATATTCTTAGATTGTTGTAAGGTTATTTTATCTGAATAAACTGTAATTAATGTTACCTTTCTATTGTCAAAAAGTTATGGATGAAAAATGATATCTAAGAAAAAAAACTTTGTTTTAAAAAATTGTTGTATAAGAAAATAAGTTTTTGAGATTGAAGAAGAAATTTCTCTTAAAATGATGGAATACAACTGCGAATTAATTGTATTTTGTATTAATCAAGATTTATTTTAGTCATCCAATGGGAAAGTTCATGGCTTTACTCTTTGGCAATGTTTTACACACCTTTAGAATAGTTTTTACAGTAGCATTAGTTAAGTTAATACATTATTTAAGGTGTTTGGTAAGTATAATTAATAATAGTGAAAATGATTGAAACTCAATATTTTGAGACTTTTTAAAAAACTAACATCTAGGATAACCACTAGCGTGTTAAAATTTATATTCAAATATATGCTTAAAATATTTTATTATTAATTACTATTTATATGATACACTTATTTTTATACCATGTGACAACTTTATTATTTATTATTTTTTTATTAATTACAAATCATTTAACTATTTATTTTATTATTATTTACTAATATTAAAATAATTAAATTAAAAATAAGTTCTTTAATTTAGAATACATATAATAATTCAAAATATCTAATTACTTATTTATATTAATTTTATATGTTTATCAATTAATTTAAAAGTTGCATTTGTCAAATATTTTTATTAAATTTAATAATTAACTTGTTGGTTCCTAATCTCTAGTCGATAATCGCTATTCGTTATTAAATATTCAAACTGCTAGCACATGCCAAACAAATTTTCTACGAATTTTTTTAGCTAGTGGTTGCAAATCTTTATCATAATAATTGGTTTTGATTGTAAGTAAGTGATGTGAAAACTTCAACAAGAAAGTGGGAAAGTATAGTGATTGTACAAGTAATTAAATGATGAGAAAAGAGTATCATGATGACTGATATGATTATATTTATTAAAATTTAAAATGATAGATAAACATTCAAATTGTGACAAAATCGACTTTACCCAAATAAAAAAAATCAAATAAAATTAACCAGAAAAGATAGGATAAAATAAGATAAAATAAATTCTGGAGATTAAAGATTCTGTTTTACCTTAGACATTTATGCACATATTGTTCTATTGATGAACTCAAAATTGTCTAAGTTGTGACTCCCTACAAAATGATCTCCTAAATTATACCAGCAGAAGTAAAAATAAAGTGTATATATACATATACATATACATATATATATATAATATATATATATATATATATATATATGAGAAGGGTTTTCCTTGTTTTTCACTTGGAAATGTTTTCAAACCTAATCGAACTTTATGAAAACCTAAAAACTCTTTGGAGGCTATAAATATATTAGATGCTAAGAGGATGCAACTCGAGCTTTCAAGACGAGTACACGAGAACATCTTGAACGGTTGTCGAGAAGAATTCCACATGATTATCTCAAAAGGAGGATCATGCAGAAGTTCATCTCCATTCTTTTGGGTATTGTATGTTTTACACATTATTGGGATGATCTAAGTATCAATATTTTCTATCTTTTATCTATTAATTCTCTATAATAGTCATAATTGTTAGGGAAACTTCTAAAACCTTTTAGATATTGATTATTATGAACATGATTGTTAAGTGCATAATTTTTCTTCAATTTGATTGGATTAACTTGTTGACTATTGAAACATCTTTTGTTAGTTGATGATCATTGTAGAACTGAATATTGACTTTTAATTTGAAGCAATACATGTCCTATCTTAGTAGAGTCGGAAGCACGTGCAAAATGAATAGTTCAATAATATAGGAATCACAACTCAGTGGATCCTAATATGAGTAAATTTGAGAGTAGAGCCAAAACAAATTGTTCTCATATTATTCAATTAAGGATTGTTGATCTTCTCCCGGAATGGGGGGTCATATATTAGGTGTTTCTAATTCATCAAAGAATTAAATATGTTCATCATTGGTTAGATCAATTTATTGCATAGGTTAAATATGTTTTTTTTCTAATTATATCTCGATCTTAAGGTCATAGAAATCATTTAGTTTAGATTAGTTTAGTCTTTACTTTTCTGTTATTTTATTTTTTGCACCTTTCCATCACAAATTAATATGGTCTCCTATTAGATTTTGAAGTTATATTCAGTTAAATTAATTCCTTGTAGGATAGACAACATTTTATTCTTAACATTTTATTACTTGATGGACTAGTGCACTTGCTAGCATTTTTCTTATTAAAATATTTTTGCATCAAGTTTTTGACACTATTTTCAAAGACAAAAATATCACATCATTATCTTCAGTATCTTCAGGTTTGGTGGATACTTTTGGAACTGAATCTTTAAGTTGCTTGCCGCTCCTAAGTGTGACATCTTTGGCATCCTCTTTGTTATTTTTCTTTGTATTACTAGCATGGGTGCCTGACTCTTCCAGCAATGATGTTTGCGAGCTGACAAATTTGATTCTCTAAATTCCTTGTGCAAGTCTCTTGGTTGGTGAATTTAGAATCCAGAGTGCTGATGAACTTGGCAAGGATGTCCTCAAGATTTGATCGAGATTTTCTCATTGCATGGTTGAAAACCTGAAGGTTGTGGTCGAGTGCTTTCAATTTTACTAAGGATTAAGGATAGTTGATTTACCCATTAAGGGAGGTCATACATTTGGTAATTTCTAATCCATCTGAAAATTAAATCTATTCATCATTGTTAAGATTAATTGTTGTATATGTCAAACTAAGTTTGTTCTTTATCATATCTCTCATCCTAAGGTCCTAGACATCATTAATTTAGTCTTTACTTTTATGTTATTTCATTGTCGACAGACTTTCAATACTCATTGTTATATCTTATTAGCCTCCGAAGTTAGATAGCTAGTTATATTAATTTCTCATGGGATCGACAACTCTATACTCTTAACACTTTGTTACTTGAATGAATAGTACACTTACTATCATCTCACTACTTATTTTAGCACCAAGATTTTGCACCATTTTCTAGGACAAAAAATACACATCAAGTTTTTGGCATCATTTTCGGGGAATTAGTTTTTAACCTTTACTGATGCGTGCTAAATTAGGCATATTTTTCATAGCATATTTAGTCAAATTTGCATTCATTTCTATGTTACACGCATCATATTATGTACTCATTGGTATTTGTTTATTTTAAAATAGAAAACTATCAAATTTGCTGAATTTTATTGTCTAAGAGGCAAAAGAAAGGAAGACGAAGACACTGAAAAAAATAACACTCAAATCGAAGTTAAAATGAGCCCGGAATCACGATTTTATGTTGGACAAATATTCAAGGCTGCAGCCACGCCGTAATAGAAAATTCACAGCCCGTGACAAACCAAAAACGACCCAAAACCCCGAGTTTCACCTTCGATCATGACCATGATAATCCTATCACGACCCATCTTCAAAAGTTATTTTTATCTTCAGAAGTGATTTTTGAAAAAAGGTTTTGAAGAGAAATTATGAGAGACCAAGAGCCTAGAGCCAAGCTTAACGCCAAAAGAAGAAGAATTTATGCAAATTATATGAAGAAGAAGTTCGTCCAATTGTTTTGATCCATATTTTATAATATTCTCTTTTCAATTTTTTGGGTGAACTCCATTGTAATTCATTTTTGAATCTTTTCTGAAGAATTATTATTGCAAGGGAGAAACCTGTGAATCCTTCGTTGAATTGATTTTAGTTACTGATTTCTTATGCGTATGCATGTGGATTTTAAGTTCTTTTAAGAATTAATGAGAGTTTGAATCTTTGCTAGCATCTTGGAGAAGAATAACAAACTCTTATTTTTCCTTCATAAATAAAAGTGATTTTTGAATTATTAGTCAAGGCATTGCATAACATATCTAAGTAGCATTCTTGAGAGGAATACCTTAGGTGTGAGACCTATGAGATTGGCACCAAAATACATCTTAACACATCTCAAAATTCTAGTTGATTAGATTGACATCCTGGAGATGAACAATCACGTCTACTAGATTTGAGATAGTTGATGCATCATAGAGAGAACATCATATTGTAGGTAGATCTTAATCCTCATAAGAATTTGAGTTAAACTAAACATTAATTGAACTTGGGTGAAACTGATTTTGTCCCTATTCATCTTATATCATCCTAATCCAGAAAGACTTTTGTTATCAAATTCTTTTCTTCTCTTTCCTTTTCTTCATTTTCTATTAAAAATTCATCTTTATCACAAACATGTTCTCTCATTAGTTGTTTAGATTAGATAGATAGAGTAATATTAATCCTCGTGGGATCGATACTCAACTCACTATTGAACTATTATTTGATACGACTAGTGAACTTGTTAGCGATATTTTCTGCATAATTAGCATGCATCAAGTTTTTGGCAGCGTCGTCGGGGATTAATTCGTTAACTTTCTATTCTAGTTTCATTAGCTACTTTGTGATTTTTTTTGGTTACTTTCACGTTTCTTCTAGTGTTGTGAATTTTTCAAATTCATCTTCTGCACTTCACATGTTCAACAACGCATCCTATCTTCAATGGCAAAGAAGCAACAAAAGTCTATCAACAATCATTGCCAAAAAATACAAGATAAAGGAAAAACTATTAGGCATGAGAAAAAATAAGACATTCCAGCTGGGGCCACGGTATTAATGTTGCAACACCAAATTAAAATATCATTAAAATGCCTCAGCAAGCTCAACAACAAGATCCCTCGATGGACCCACTAGCCATACTCACACAGGTGATGAGTGGACTGCTGACAAAACTTTTCGAGCAAGAGAATCTGATTCAATCTATGAAGAAGCAAAGTTTTGATCTAATGGAGAGTACCAATGATATAGATAATGTTATCACTCCATTGCTGGCTAATAAACCATCGATTGAATCAAGAGTCAATATTGAGGAGATGATTGGTCAGCTGACCACAACTATTGAAAAGAGATGCCTCATGCTAGATCAACTTATCAATAATTTGGAGGCACAATTGACCCAATTGAAGAATCAACCCAAAGCTGAGGTTGTACCATCTCTTGAGTTGTCAGATGTGCAAGTTAAATTCAAAGCCATGGAAACAAAACTTGAAGCATTGGAGAAGCAAGTTGCACAATTGACTTTTCAAAATGCTGAACTTCATGATGGCAAGAATTCAAAACAATTAGTAATCTTTTCAAAGAAGGAGGCCACGAAAAGAAAATCACACAAGATGGGCACTGCAATGGCGAATCAAGGAGATGAGAAAATACATCATTGAAGATTTACGAGTCAGAAGAAGGAGCTCACCTTTTGATGTTCCTGTCAAAACAATAGCAGGTCCTCTAGATTGACCGACCTCCAAAGAGATGAAAGCGCTAATAATTTCAATGCAGTGGGGTCGCAAAAGCCCACCTACAATCAAAGAACACCAACATTCTTTGGGGTCACAAAGCCAGACCATCAAGTTTGTGGATCCATAATGCAAGAGCATAATTGAAAAAAGATTAGTTGAGTCGATCAGGATTATTGATGGCTAAAGGTGGGAGATAGAATGATGCATGTTTTTGCACAATTATTGATATTTCACCTTGACAGGGTATCCATGATCACATTCTCATTCTTGGTGAGATTATTCCTAATCTTTTATATCATCCTTCTTAGTCATAGTTTCCTGAGTCACATCAACTCTATTTTTCAATGAGTCTCAGTCTCTTGAGTAGTGCCCATCATTTTCTCATGAACATGATTTTTAGTTGAGTCAGTTTCTTAGTTTTCGTGTCTTAGTTTCTTGAATCCAAAGTCATAAAAAAAGGGGAGGCCTCAAATACCTTTGTCACGGGCTAAAGCTTCTCATACGGGACCTTCTGCTGAGCACCCCATTGATGGTGCTACTGACATTCCTTTCTATCCTTCATAGATTGATTTTTCAGGTATTCAGATCACATTAGAGGCCATCTGAGCTGAGCAAGTATGGCAATCTGAGATTTTGATGGAGATTTGGGTGCACCTGACAAATGATTAGGAACATACACAAGTATCATGATAAGTAGTTTTTATATAGATGATATTGTACTTAAATACTCTCATTTTCTGCTCATTTTAGGTTTAAATGTACATTCTCTCATGTTTATTACCCCACTTTCCCAAATTATTTGTATAGCTGTTATGTAGAACTTTATACCAAAATATATGCACACATTGATAAATTTCCAGCTCTTTATCTCAATTCTGATTCACAATTCTATTGCTGACCTAATCTCCTCTATTGAATGTTTGGTTAGTTAAAATTTCTGAATAAGCTTTATGTTTATAACTAACCCTAAGTTCACTCCTTATGAATTTGTAATCATCAAAAA
>LTAE01000773.1:36527-57559 GCA_001647135.1 Pontederia paniculata
AGATTTTAATTGATCAGAATTCCTTTGGACATCAAAACCAATTATAGAGTTAACTACTCTCATTTCAGTTCTAACCATCAGCTAAGAAGTAGATGATGAGGAATATTGATTAGCTGATTTTGAATTATTGTTAATGTTTGATTGAGATGGTTTTCTAAGAATGACGATTCAAACTTATCAACTGAGTGTCTATGAGAATAGCCTTAGTGATTCCATTTCTCATTGATCCAAGATTTAATTCTGATTTGTTCCATTTATCACACAAGTAGAAGTCCTAGAAGAACCCTACCCTTAGGAAATACTCCCCTGATTTGCATCGACCCATAGTTCTTTTCATCTTTTTAGTTTTCTTTTTTATAGTTTCATAAATCCAAAATACCAAAACAACCTATCATTTATTTTTGAAACCAGATTTTTGTTAGTTATAGTTTTCTGTTTTTAGTTAGTTTCTTCTTTCAGTTAGTTAATTATGTTAGATTAGTCTTTAAGTCTCAATTCACCGTGGATACGATACCCGATGTTAGCTACTCGACCTGTGCACTTGCAGATTTGAGGAAGCTAAGGGTTAAAACTTGATTATCATATTCCATATGCACACACAATTCATCACACAAAACCTTAGCACTACAAACCTCACATCATATCACGAGTCCGGGAGCCATTATGGATCGTTCTTCACCTTGCTGGCACTACCGATGGATTAGTCAGGATGCATTTTTCTTTTCCATGCATATTTTCTTTAATTATTATTGTGTCATCTACCTCGGTCGAGGCTTAAACACCAAGGAAGCATTTCATGCTTAGTTGCATTTTGTCATCATTTATATGCATTTTGTTTAGTGTTTAGTCAAAAAAGTTTTGAAAAAAAGAAATCCAAAAATATCATTTTCATCTTATTAACCCTTACTTAACTTCTAACTTTAATTAAGTATATATTCTAGAGCTATCTAGTATGGTCTATGAAACTTGAGTGTCACTCTTTCAAATGCAAATCACAAGTATGTATTGAATTCCTGAATTTTCCTGATAAGGGTTATGATTTCTTAGACTATAATTCTTTTTTAGCTTTATTGTACTTGAGCCTAGATTATTACAATATTTTTATTGAATGTTTAAGTATCTTTTGAGCTTATCGTAAAATATTGTGGAAATGCTAAAAGCAAAAAAAATTGAAAAAATATCTTTTGAAAAAATATGAATTATTGTGTGAAAATTTTGAAATTGAAAAATATATAAGTATGCAAAATGGGGTCGAAGTGGTGCCCAAGTGTTATCCAGAGCTTAGGTGAGTTCGAGCAAGTAAGCTTGAGGGGTGCTTTAACACCTGTTGCCCTAAGGCCATCTAGTCTGGGAGTCATCAGCGGAAAGCCCACTACATGGACCACCTTGTGCAAATTGGAGAAGCTCCTAAGTGCTAATTCAACTGCCTAGTTCGACAATTCATTTAGAACCTAAGAATGTTCGGGCAAGTACATCCGTAGGGACTCTTAAATCCTGGTGACCTAAGGCCATCTGGTCTGGGATCCATCGGTTGAAAGCCTGCTACATGGATTTTCTAGTGCAACTCTGATAGGAAGTTAGAACTCATAAAATTGAATATTATATTCATTCTTATTGTTTAAAAGTATAAGCTTGATTGATACCTTTACCTTCAATATTAATGTTGTATTTTTATAGACTCTGTCTTTTAGGCTTTGTTTGGGAACTAACTAATGGAGGGGTGGTATGACATTGTGAAGTATAAGGTGGGGTGGTGGAGTGTGGTGAAGTGTGGTGAATTATTGTTAAACTCATGTTTGGATAAAATTTTATGGTGGTGGATGGGTTCAACTAAATTATGTCATATTTGAATAATTTAGATAAAAGTCAGTTATACCCTTTATTATATATTACTATTTATGATCCTTAAAAAATATAATATTATTATAATATTTATATATTTATCATTATTTATATCTCTTTATATGTTTTTTCTCTTATCATTAGTATTGTTTTCCTCTCAATGTATTTTGTTTCTTTCATAATATTTTTATCTTTTTATTTTTTGGAATTAAAGTTAAAAAAGATTGAAGATGATAGATAAATATAAAAAGAATAAAAAAATAATATTATCATTACATAAATAAAAATATTGTTCAAATGACAATACTTTAAGATGCTAAAGTAAAAATGATCATAAAAATAATTGTTTATCTAAAATTCAATAAAAAATAATTAATTTGAAAAAAAAATATTATGATGACATTCAATATGACAAAAAATTAGTCCGAGAAAAAATAAATGTGAATGAATAAAAGTTAAACAAATGTAAGTACTAAATAATTATAAAATAAGATCGAAAAAATAAAATCAATAAATAAACTCAAGTCAAATATTTTTCTATCATAAATCAAAATAATATAAGAAAGAATATCATTTTAAATGAACTATAGTATAATTTTAGAAAATTATTTAAAGGGGTAGTTTTGCCTAAAAATGTTCATTCCTCCTAATTCCACCAATTTGGTGGAATGAAATATTTGGAGTTTGGAGGTGTGACTCACCCCTCCAAACTCCATATGACTTATATTTTTTTTTACCCAAACATGATTTAACTAATACCACCCACCCATCTTCCACCTTATATCTCCGAACACCTCAATCCAAACAAGGCCTTAGCTTTGATAGAATTGTTTAAATTATTTATGGGTCAGAAACTCTACGAAGTTAGAAAATTGATGAATGCGCATTGCTAGTGAGGAACATGAGATAGGTGGTGCAAGGAGAGTATTGATCTGCTAGAAATGTATTATGATGAAAGAGTTTTGAGCATTGATATGAATTTTGCTTGAGGAAAAGTAAGACTTTAAGCTTGAGGAAATTTGATGCGTGCTAAATTAGTCATATTTTTCATAAAATATTTGGTTCAATTTGCATTCATTTCTATGTTGCACGCATCATATTATGTACTTCTTTGTATTTATTTATTTTAAAATAGAAAACTACTTAACTTTTTTGAATTTTATTATCTAGAAGGCAAGAGGATGAGAAGACGAAGACATAAGAAAAAATGATACTCAAATTAGAGTTAAAACAAGCCCGGAATCTCAATTTTAAGTTAGACATTTATTTAAGACTGTTAGTCACGACCGTGACAGAAAAGTCACAGACCGTGACAAACCAAAAATGGTCCAAAAATCGCCAAAACTTTCTTTTCATGGCCAAGGGGTTTTAAATAAATACTTTTAAATTCATTTTTACCCCAATTAAGCCTAATCTTCCCCGAAATAAAGTTTGTTATTCTAGGACTCTTCCTAAATATAAATATCAAGAGATCCATCCATTCTTCATCTACCAAATTTTTGAAGAAAGATTTCAAAGAGAATTTGGGGGAGACCAAGAGCCTGGAGAAAAGCATAACACCATGAGAAGAAGATGAATTTATGCAGATTCAGTGAAGAAGACGATCGTCATATGAGTGATGTTTAATCTATATTTTATAACCTTCTCTTCTCAACTTTTTGGATGAAGTCCATTGTAATTTATTTTTAAATATTTTTTGGAGAATTATTATTGCAAGGGAGAAACTTGTGAACCCTTCGTTAAATTGATTTTAGTTCGTGATTTCATATGCGTATGCAAGTGGATTTTAATGCTCTTTTATGAATCCTTGAGAGTTTAAATCTTTGCTAGCATATTGGAAAAGAATAACAAACTCTTATTTCTCTTTGATAATAAAAGTGATTTTTCAATTACTACTCAAGGCATTGCATAACATATCTAGGTAGCAGTCTGGAGAGGAATACCTTAGGTGTGAGGTCTTTGAGATTGACACACTGAATATGGACAATCTATAGCTTAGGAAATACATCTTAACATATCTCAAAACCCTAGTTGATTAGATTGGCATACTGGAGAGGAACAACCAAGTCTATTAGATTTGAGATAGTTGATGCATCCTGGAGAGAACATCATATTGTAGATAAGAATTTGAGTTAAACTAAACATTAATTGAACTTGGGTGAAACTGATTATGTCCCTATTCATCTTACATCATCCTCATCAAGAAGGCTTTTGTTATCAAATTCTTTTCTTCTCTTTTCTTTTCTTTATTTTCTATTAAAAATTCATCTTTGTCACAAACATGTTTTCTCTCATTAGTTGTTGAGATTAGATAGATAAATAGAGTTAATACTAATCCTCGTGGGATCGATACTCAACTCACGGTTGAACTATTACTTGATACGATTAGTGCACTTACTAGCGATATTTTCTGCATAATTAGTATAAAACAAAAAAGAGATGATTGGTCAGTTCATCTAAGATAGAAAAACAAAGGACGTCATCACATCATCACTCAAATTGAAGACAAACTTGAAAGAGATGATTGGCGAATTCATCAAAATAATTGAGAAAATGCTCATAATACAAGACCAGCTCATCCAAAACTAGAAGTCAGAGCAAACACAACTGAAGAACAAAATAAAAAATGATGATGTCGTTCAACAACTAGAAAGGGTCTACACAAATTTGATGACCTAGAAGCATAAAGAATCAAGTCGAGCAATTTGTTTCTCAAAATACTAAATCTGACAAGGATATCAAGAAGGACTCAAACAATCATCATATGTCCATGCCACTTTTCATACAAACAAAGATGGTTGTTCAAAAGTAATTTTTCAACGAGGACATGAACCAATATGGTGACATGTCAAGGAGACAAACAAACACATAATTGAAGATGCACAAGTCCAAAGGTGAAGCTCACCTTTGGAGTTGCCCACTACTACTACATCATTGACCCAAATTCAGACACTACCAATTCAAGCATCACCAAGGAAGATAAAATCTCCAATATTAGATCCACCAACTATGTCAGAACATTCTAAATCGAACATATCGAAGAAATGAACTTCTCCAACCACATCAATGCAATGGAGACTTAAGAGCCTCTTATCTATCCAAGATCATCAACAAACACAAAGCATAACTTCAATCAAAGGATGCTATTGTATGACCACAATCAAGGGCCAAAGGTTAGAAACAATTTTTTGCATCATCAACAGTGTTTGCTTAACCTTACCGTTGACAAACATTAATTATTACATCATATAATCATGGTGAGATTGTTCCTTATTGCCTACTTTTTATAAGAATTGACCCTTTATGAGCCTCAACATACATTGAAATCGAGTCAAGCTGCTGACTATAACTTATAACTATTCTGCCTAAACTCTATCTCTTTAGTAAGGACTACCCTTTAGCTAGTTTATTTTTGTTTACTATTCTATTTTGATTTGTTTACATTACATCCTAACAGGTTAACATACTCCATTAATATGTGCTCCTTCATGGGTCATTAACTCCATCATGGGTTGTTGCCCACGCTCATCTCGAGCCGTTACAAGTATCACGAGGTTAACTGAGAGAGTTATTTTTGGAATAATTTCCTTAACGGTTTGTGGCACCCAGTTACACCCGTGATGGGAACCTAAACCCTGATCCCCTCATGATATAGACCTACTCACGACCTAAGTTAGCTTCTAACGACCCATAAGGTGACTTGGAGAGGCCATCAACATAATATAATGAGTCATGATAATTCCTCACGGGCTTCCCTGAATGACAAAATAATGCATTGACAAAATCACGACTCGTTATTTACAAATACCGACTGTGAGACTATGTTGACTTGAACATGATCCTACTGATGATGGTTACGACCCATGACCGAGATTCATGACCCAAGAAGTAACATATTTTTCTCCATATGATTTGGCACGGGTCATTATGTAATATCATGACCCATAAGTCATCAACTTTTCACTCTCGATTGTAGGCAATAACCCGATTCATAACTGTATCATGACCCTCTTTACAAACCACTACATGTTTGCATTACAAGTCATTATTTCACATAATGGGTTGTGATGAACTTTGGTAACTCACTACACCCTGCAACCTATCACCGATGACTCAAGTACTATTTGGAACTTGGGTGAATTCGAGCAAGTAAACTCAACTACTGAGTTTGAAATCTTCATTCAACACTTGAGACTGTTTGGGCGAGTATACCTGTAGGGGACTCTTAAATTCTGGTGACCCAAGGGCACTTGGCTTGAGATCCATCAATTGAAAGCTTACTACACAAACTTTCTTGTGAAACCCTATTTGAAGACTGGAACTTTGAAAAAGGTTTAAAGTTTATGCTTAATTTGGAAAAAGTATAAGCTCAAGTGATACTTACATATTTAATGTTAATGTTATTGTCTGATAGAATGTATTGTTCTTTTTGCATGAGGTTGGACTTGAACTTTGTTTAAATATGTTTGAGATTCAAAAAACTCTACAAAGCTTGATTCCTGAATGAAAGGGTGATGTTCTTGTGATGCACATGAGATGAGAGAATGATAGGAAAGTATCGGTCTATCAGATAAACAATTGTGATGGAATTATCTCGAGTATAACTAAGAACTTTTGCCTTAGGACGAGCAAGATTTTAAGCTTGGGTGAATTTGAAGCATGCATAATCCAACATGATTTTAGGCTTGCATTTAATATGATTTTGGTCAAGTTTTAACATAGCATGCATCTATTTTAGTGTTTATTTGCTTATACTTCATTGAGTCATGTGGAGGCGGCTAAGGAAAGATTATAAGAGACCAAATGACGTAAAGGATTCCATTCACAAACCAAAGGTTCAATTTTTTTAGTGTCACAGGTCGTTACAAATAATCTGCAGAACGACAAAGAAACATTACATGCCGTATTAAAAGATCATGACCTCGATATCAAACTCAAATATGCAAGTCAGCATATAATAGGTTGTGAAAGAATATAACATGTAGTAACACTAGAAGTTCCAATTGTGATACTAAAATCACGACTTTGCCAGCAACATAAATAATAGAGTATGGATGTAATGGGCCGTGAGAGCATATCACAGTCCGTTACCATCCAATGTCATGAGTACGAAGCGATATTGAAGACATCAATTCAAGTCAAGAAGTTTTCTTCTTTCTAAAGATATGAAAGTGTTTGGCATGGTTTAATCTTAGCCATTGATCTCACTACGATTTGAAAGGGATGGTTCCTATGGAAAAGTTTCCAAAGCTACTGAAACTCTATGGAAACATTATACACCCTTTGGAGGCTATCAATACACATCCCTAGAGCTTTAGTTGACATGCCTGGACATGCCAAGAATATGGTAGGAGCTTGCAACCTGTGCTTACAATCCAAGGATGTGAGAGCAACTTGAAGGGCCACTGAGAAGATTTTTGTGCGGTACATGCATGACGAAGATCATGCAGAGGTTCTTTTATTCTGCTTTTATGTTGGGATGATATTTTCTATAATATTTTAGACATTTTTTTTCTGTAATAGCATAATTGTTAAGGCAAACTTTTGGACCCTTTTGATGTTGATTATGGTTTCTTTGATTCTTATGAACACGATTACCAAGATTTAAATAAACTAGTTGGTCATTAATTGTGAAGTGTGACAAATCTAATTTACACAATTCATGTCCTATCTTGCTAATTTGTTAAGGATTGTTAGATTTGTGGTCTTTTGGATTATCCGTTAAGGGGCGCTTTTAGTTTTACTAAGGATTAAGATAATTCATTTATCCATTAAGAGATGTCATATATTAGGTGTTCCTAATTCATTTAAGAATTAAATACATTCATCATTATTAATGTCAATTGTTGTAGATGTGAAAGTAATATCTACCATCCTAAGGTTCTAGGCATCATTAATTTAGTCTTTACTTTTTCATCATTTCATAATTTGCACACTTCCACAACTTATTGTTATCTGCTATTATCCTCTAAAATTTGATAATTAGTTAAACTAATTTCTCTTAGCATCAACTATATACACTTAACACTTTATTACTTGAATGACTAATGCACTTTCTAGCATATTTTTGCTTATTTTAGCACCATTTTATCGAAAAAATATCACATCATCACCATACAATAGATGAAGATGAGTTTTGGTTTTGTGTCTAAGCCATGGTTGTCACCGCACCGAAAAATGGTGTCGGAGAGGATCTGATAACATAGCAAAACATCGGATTTTGCATCATACTGCTCTTGTCTACTTGATTGTTTAGATGAGTCACTTTGTTGACCTGTCTCCATAAATCAGCAATGACAAAATCCTTTGGAATGCACATATGGTCCTCATCTAGAAATTGATAGATGACGTTGAGCATTGTTCGTGAAAAAGTGAATTTCGAGTCATAAAGTTGGAAAGAATAGGACGACCTCCTATTGCTTGTGGCATCACATATCTTTAAAGAGCTTAAGAACTTAAATGAGACATGTTCGTATGTTGGCCACCATTATCGAATGAAGTGATCCAGGCCGATGTTGCTAAACATCATGAAGACAAACTCCCTTAGATTGTAGTCTATCATGGTGGAATCATGAACAAAAAGAGTGGGCCACAATCGAAGATAGGAGAGTTTGTTGTCAACGTCCAGTTCTCGTAGAGGTTGAATACCGCCTTTGGAGGCTTAGGGATAAGTGATGTGTGCTAATATGACCTAAAACAATTACTATCAAGTGCACTAGTAGAATCAAATAATATAAAAAATGAGTAGAGTATCATTCCCACAAGGATTAATTTTAACTGTCTATCTAATCCCACTAACTAGTAGGGCTAATTGAGTTTTTGAGAAAAATGTTTTTTTAAGAATAAAAAGAAAAATAAAAATAAAAAGATTAAATTTTTTTATGACAATAAACTTTGGATCAAGATGAGATAAGATAAAATAATAATAAATTCAGTTTTACCACAAGATTGATAAAAAGTTCAGATCCAATCAAATTCCTATGTGACTTAAGATCTATCCAAGAAAGAATTTCCTCTCTAGGATGAATCAACTATCTAAATTCTAGATAGATTTGACCGTTCCTCACTAGGATGCCAATCTTATCTACTAGAAATTAAGATGCATAACTTTGTATCTCGTAAACTATTCATCGTTTCTCTCTAAGTTGTCAATCTAATAGACCACACACCTAAATAATCCTCTGCAACATGCTACTCAGGTATAACATTCAATGCTTCAACTCAAGGTCCTAAATCAATTCCAAGGTTAATGAGATTCAGAAATCAACTATTCCTCTTCAGGCTCCTTGTTAAATAAAAGATCTCAATCAATCAATGAAATGCATTAAACACAACATTCATGCAATAGAAGAACTGAAGAACTAAAAGTAATTTAATCAAGGGTTCAATTAGTTTCCCCTATAATAAAATTCACTCCAAAAAATAAAATAAAAGATTCAGTAGGAGTTCATCCTTCAAAATTAGAGAAAGAAGATTACAAAAAAAAATAATTAAAAACTAAACACCTCAATGATCGGCTCCTTTGAAATCTGCACAACAAAAATATTTTCTTCTTCTCCAGCATTAGACTCTCTTCAAGCTTGAAACATGAAGTTTCAGGTTTGTTGCATTCTCCAAAAATGAGGTCTTGGGGTCTTATTTATAAAGTTTCAATAGGTGTGAAGAGTCCTAACATCTCAAACTTTGTTTTCCATCACATTTGATCTAATCCCGATTCAAAATCTCCAAAAGGTAAGGTTTATCAGGTTTGAAACGAAAGTTAATTCTTGCCGAATTGCTTTTCACGACCTATGATAGAATTGTCACGATCGTGATTGTAGCTGGTCTTCAATAGTGGTTCATCTTCACGGCCATGACCGAAAGTTGTAATGTGATCATCAACTTCTTCACGATCCATGAATTGTCTATCACGATAGTGACCGAATATAAGCTTCCTCATCGTCCATCATCATCCTTTTCGCTCAAGGTCGTGATAATACTTTCACGGCCCATGACGACTTTCGCTATTCGTTGGCTTAGGTATGATCATGATCGTGAAAGTACTTTCACTGGCCCTGATATGCTCAACATGAGCGTGAAACTTGTGGGTCACCACTCTGTGCTACATCATCAATTTCAAGACCATGAAATTCCTCCAATGAATGTTGCATGCGCTCACGAGCATGATGTTCCTGTCACGACTGCGACTTCTGAATTTTTAATTATTTGACCTCCGAATTCACTCCAATTTGTTGTTGTCTTCCTCCATCACTCTTCAGAATGCCTTGGACATAGCACACGATATTATGTAGACTCTGACTCTGAAAACTAAAATGAAATGAAAAGATAGACAAAGATGCATGCGATGATGAAATTCACACTAAATATGCTATTAAAACTATGAATTATTTATCATGCATTGATCAACTTAAATGTCTCTTCAATCTCACATTCAGGTTGTTGACGATGAGTCTTCAATTTTGCTTGATGTTGTCGGCTAGAAGTGGCCATTGTTGTTAGAGCCCATTACGAGATGTCACAAGTTGTGGGTTGAAAAATTATGGTTGTGGGTTGAGAAATTATGGTACGCTAATTGTGGTAATGGCTCTAATAGGATTGTCTTGGAAAAGTCATGACCCATTGTAAAATGTTTCGGGTCGTGATAGACAAAATAGTGACCTGTCAGATGAAATAATGACCTTGTTAGTGTGACCTTGTGTTGTGTGAGAAAGATCATGACCCATTACTATGGGTAACGACTTGTGAGTCGAAAGTTGCGGCTCACAAGAAACTAGTAACTACTTTCGCAAGTTGTGCCGGTGTTGTCCATCAGGGGGTCACAACTCATTACAAGTTGTAACGTATCACGTTATGTGGTTGATTTTGCAGCGATGGAGCAACTTCGCCGGTGTTGTAGAAGATGATTGCTCAAGGGTCGCCATGGCCGGATAAGGCGGATAAGTGTTTTCCTATGATCTGCACCAATTAGTGATGTATGAAGCAGTATAGACTGGGTGGCATGCAGATGTCAGGGCAGTGATCAATTTGGTGAAGTGGTCACGTATTAGAACTTGCCAGACTGCTACAACGAGGTACATTATCTTTCGCTCGTAGGAGATTGCTCATCACAGAAGATGATAGACCTGGAGATGAAGGAAACTTGCTCAAGCTTATCGGAGATATGATGAACACGGTGTTGCTCAAAAGATTCGCATAAATAGAGAAAGTCAGCCTAGAACTTATGACAAGCATTAGTGGGTGGTGACGGCCATTAAAAATGGACATAACAGGTTGTGTCGTGGTTGCATCGTGGGTCATGAGGGTGGTCATGAGTCGTTAGGAGTATCAATGGTGTTGGTTGAGCGCGATAGTCGAGGCATGAGGTTAGTCAGAGTCATTAAGAGGAATCACGACCCGTGAAATGGTGCAATGCTTCGTGACTGGTCTAACTAATGATTGGTGTCAAAGGATGTGAAATTTGAGTAGAGTCATGAATCGAATGGCCTCATGCTATTGACCATATGGAACTCATGACTTATGAGCCGTGATATAGAATAACAACCTGTGAAAAATGGTGTGGTCAAACTCCAGTCTTTGTTGTGGTCATGAGTTTCAATGTGGTGGGCCAGATATGCTTCAACAAGGTCCTGTTCAAACTGAAGTTATCTCACGAGTTGTTACTTAAAGGTAACGCATTGTGATGTAGTCAATTCAACAATTGGTAAGTCCGGAAAGCTCGTGATGGGGTATCACGACATGTAATGCTATAGTTTAGTTATATAAGGTTGGATTATGAGTCACTAAAAACTAAATGTGATCGTGAAATCACTTGCATAAAAAGTCAATAATTATGTTGCGGGTCATAACGCGTTGTCACAACCCATGAAATCAAAAATCTTAGGCAAACTGGTTTTGTGAACCTCATGATGTGTGATAATGGGTCACTATATACGGATCTCACGACTTATTATGTTTCACTATGTCTCGTTAGGTGGCAAGTTTCAGAGATGAATGAGTGGGAGTGTGAACTAGTTGGGATATACAACTAAACTTATCAAAACTATAAGGAGAAAAGAAAGGAACATACCAAAAAGTGAAATAAAGTAAAACTAAATATGAAAGTAGGGTTTGGGAAGAATAATTCTAATTTAAATCATTAGCTTGGCTTTGTCTTAGTCATGCTAATATCCAGAATATGGTTTAACAATAAAGATATGCAACTAATAAAAGGAATGAACTCACCAAAAATTTATACGTTAGACGCGATGGTAGAGATCATCGTTCTTCAGAAGTCACAACCCATTTGAAATACCAATTCTTTTTTATTAGATGCTTTAGTTAGTGTTGTGAATCATGGTATCGTGATTGAATGGCATTGTGCATAGCGATACTTCGCTTGCCATTGTGGTGATGTAGGATACACTGTTGATTTTCAATTGAATATGGAAGCATTAGAAGTTCCTAAAAATGAGTCAAACATTTTGGCCTCCCTTGCATTGGTACAATCTTTGAGGTTGATTGTGTGTTCCTCCAATCAGGTGGTGAACAAGAAGGAGATGATGATGACTCCAATGGTTGGGTCTTGCGGTGCCATTGCATTGAGATTAATGATTGTGTCTCTGTTGTTGTCGATGATATGCTGCTTTGTTGAGGTGGTTGAGCTGGAGACAATATTGTATTAGTGATTAGAACTTCCAACGGTGAGCTCATCCTTCGCACTTGTCCATTTACGATGATGCTTGCAATGTCTCCTTGACACGCTATCAAGTCATCCATGTCATTCCTTGGTAGTTTCTTGTTGGCTTACATATTGTTTAATAAGAACTTTTATAATGAAAGAGACACACGACACATGACAATAGTTGGATTCTCCAAAGTATTATTTTTTCAGGAGCTTCAACTATATGAGAAGCAGTAGTCCAACTTGCTTCTATAGTGTATTGATATTTTCTTCCATATCTTAAAATTTGAGTTGAATCATTAATGCTTGTGGAGGAGAAGAAAGTCAAATAAGGAATTTTATGTGGATTATTCAATTTGTGCCAATTGAGCCTCCAAGTTTTGGATGAGTTGGTCCTGCATGATCAGTCTTCTTTCAATTGTTGTAGGGAATTGTCTAATCTTCTCTTCCAGGTCGGCTTCTCTTACAGGTCGACTTTTGGTTTAGTTAATGACTTTGTTTTGAGTGATGATGTGATGATACCATTTGTATCTTTGTTGTGTTGTCTTATATTTAAAACATGTATCTCTAATTGTTGAATTTGATCATGTTTCATGGAGAGATTTTTTGACAAGAGTCATCATGTTTGTGATCATAGCAAATGGATCCATGGATAGGTATTTTTTTTGAGCTCGTTGAAGTTTTTTCATGGTGCTTTGAGTAGATGTTACCCTTATGTAAATTCTATCTTTTTTGATAGAGTCTCTCTTTATTTGTTGATTGATGTTTGCTTTCTTCTTCGCCATTGAGGGTGTGATGATATGAGTGTGATGATCAAGTAGTGTCTAGAATATATCTTTTGAAAATCATACACAACATTTACAATAAAGTGTAAAAAAAATAAAGTTTCAAAGTATCTTGAAATAAGAATAGTAGTTAAGATTAATACTCCGATAATGATGTCAGAAACTTGATACAAATTTTTTTTACTGGCGGAGATATATAGTAGAGTGTAGTTATCATTCTGGTAATATAATGTAATGAATTCACAATTATCGATCCCACGAAGAACAAACTAACTTTCTAATCTCAGAGTAAAAGAAAAGACAACATAATTTGGATAAAGTTCGATTTCAGAAGTAAAACAAAAAGATAAAATAGATAAAGTAAAGCCAGTGATTATTAGGGCCTGGATGATGTGTAAGATTAGGATTAAACAATATTTGGCCTTTGCGGTAATTCTCTTAAACAATAATAACATATTTAACTTCAAAATGGATTAGAAACACCTGAATTATGACCTCCCTTTCCAGATGAAGATCAACTATCACAAATTAAAACAAACTAAGAGTACTCCGTTCCAGATCTATCCTTGAATTTACTAAGATTATGACATAGTAAATTGTAAAAAAAAAGATCCCTAAACTATTAAAATGCTCAATTCAAGATCAAATTAATAAACCACAGAACTTAACATGACCTTCCAGCTCTGTTAAGTTCGAACATATATTGCTTCAACTAATTAATTAATGATAAATTCCATAGAAAGCTTGAATTAACATAAGACCATCAATATTCTAAGAATGACTCAATCAAATATGAAGAAAAATACTATTTTAGCAATTATGATCATGGACGTTAAATAGATCATAAACAATACAGAAAAAGGTTCACAAGTTTGCCTAGAATTAAAACTACAACAAACCAGTAACTAGATCTATCAAGTAAATGTTCAACATACGAAAATTATATGCCCAACATAATATAAAACATGAAGTACTCTAGAGATAAGTTATGAGCCTCTACACAATTCTCCTTCCGAGGTAAAATGGCGTGGAAACCTTCTTAGCTGACTCTTCGAGGTGCTCCCATGTTCTTTACATCAAGGCACATGTTAATGACTCCTAGCATCAGGCTCTCAAGGGATATATCTATAACCTACAAAGTCTGTTTAAATTTTTTTTCTACGGTTTTATAAGGTCAGGAAACCCTTTTCAAGTCATAACAAAAAAACCCTCTTTTAAATTTAACTAACTTCGTGGCTAAGATTTGATCATAGCAAACACTTCCATAACTTCATAAATCTCCCTTGACTTAATTCCTATAGTTAGGAGTACTAGCATTGAAAATGCTTCAAAAGATTATCGAAATACGAATGTAGACCATCCATCAAGACCATGATAGCTTCTCACGATTTGTTAGACTTTGTGTTACAATATGAAAAACCTATCATCATGACTCGTGACTCATGGTGCATTCAAAATTTGCTGCTACTAATTGCAATATTTACGACCTATGACCAAAGATATAATTACCTATTATGTTCAGAACATTGCAGACTGCATCTTATTGACTAGGTCATTACTTCAATGTCACAGTCATGACGTGTAATAATCATGACCAGTTATATTGTGATTGAAAAAATTGACTCTTCTGCTAGGGACATGAAATGCAGTTATGGATCATTATGTTCATTAATTAATTTGCAAGCTTATTTCACGGTTGTGACAAGCATGTGATGACCCATGTAATCTAAAAAAATGTTTTTAGAATATTAAATTGACTCATTTTCGTCGTGTCGACTCTTCTATCCAATCCTCTTCTCCTTTTATGTAGTTTTCCACATATAACCACTGAAACATGAGTAAATTTTTTACTCAATGAAATAAAAACAAATAATTGATAAAATGAATGAATGCTATGATAAAATCAATCAAAATATTTTTAAATGAAGCCTAAAAACCATTTTAAATTATGCAAGCATCACAAGATGTACACTAGGCTATGCTTGGCAAAGACATTCATTACCTCTTTGCATTAATGGAAGACATCTTTGATCTGCACTTGCCAATCCCTAGCAAGAAGATTGTGGGAAGTAGATATTTCATCCTTGAGGATAGGTCCAACAACAAGTTCGTCTCCACAATCAGCTTGTAGTCCCAATTTATCATGTCATTTTCGAGTCCTACGATGGATCCTTGTAGTTCAGCTTCAACAACCAAGAAGAAGTTAATCTTGGTTGAGAAACCACATATCCACTTGTGAAGTTTATCCCCCACCACTCTTGTAGCTCTAGAAAAGCCCACACAATGACCAAATGTCCTATCAACATTAAGCTTGATCCAACCAACATATTCGAGCACTCTACCTCTTCCCATCGTCTTCATCTCCACCTCCTTCGCTATCATGAAGCTTCCAAACTGGTTGCCAATAGATGATATCAATTGTGTTGGGCTAGGATACGCTCCTTGAATGTACCCTCATTATCATTGTTCCATATCCTCTAGCATATCATTCCCAACATAATCATCCATGGGATTTATCATTTCTTCTCCGTATTTCCATCTTGTATAAACAATTGGAGAAAAAACCATGAAACTTATTAACCTTGAGGAAACTTCCCTTGTTGTGATTGTTCCATATCCTACATATGGGTTTGAACTTTATACAATCTCTCAACAGGTAGAGGACTGATTCAGGTTGGCTCCCATATTGTTGTCATAGGTTTGCCCTTGCTAAGTGTCTTAAGAAGCACTCAATCTATATATATCATCAGTTTTCATGGCCAACGTTTTATAGGAAACATATAAATCTTTATGGTTCCATTATAAAGATTTGCAAAAAGAAAATATATATGTTTCAGACTCCTAGTTATGAGATTCTAGGGGAGTATACTTACAAACTACATGAGGTAATATATGAACTTCCCTTGTTTCCTTCTTGGGGGGATCGAGTACAAGTTTTCTCCTTTCCATATTGTATGGAAATGACCCTCCAACTATTCCTCCTCTAACCCAACGATCAGAATCCATTGGTGCAGGAGAAACTGTAAAACCCCATAAATTATTAAAGGCCCCAATTCATAATTATATTAAATTACCCATAACCCATTAAGGCCTTTTAGCCTAACAAAGCCCAAAATCCACTTACTAAGGCTTGCCCTAAGTATAAAAGGGAGGAAAAGACCAGCCACCACCTCATTTTCCATCTCCACACTCTCTCTCTTCCTCTCTTCTCTCCATACCATCTCTAAAGCTAGGGTTTTAGGGGAGCTCTCCACCATAGTTGCAACTCAAAGGGGTTTGAAGGAGGGCAAGAAGCACAAGAGCAAGAGGAGAATACACCAAGTGGAGGAGGAAGAAGAACAAGAAGAGGAAGAAGAAGACTTTAGGGCTTCATCAAGTTGAGGGGGAAGAAGGAATCAAGAAGGAAGAAGAGCTAGAAGGAATTAGGAATTTTACTAAGGTATGTAAAGGGGATCCAATCCTTCATCTTCTATCTCATCCTATGGATAAGGATGTATAAGAACACCATGTTCTTAGTGTTAGAGATGTTGGGATGGCATGTTAGGGATGTTGCATGTAAGGTGTTTGTTCATATGTCTCAAGGTCTTTTTCCTATCATTGAAGTGTATAATGGGTCCTATTATGAATATCATATCCTTAACGTGTTATTTAGTCATCCTTATGATTCCACCTATGTCTTACAATGCTTTGAAACCTAGATCTATGAAAAAGATAAATGAAGAACCCTAGAATGTGCATAATAATCCTAGATGAAAACCCTAACCTATATGTGTATCAAGAATATATTAGATGTGTAAATTAACACTCCATGAACACTAGGACTAGTGTCATAATCTATGATACTCTCTAAGTTGTTTATAGAATCAGTTTTGTGCTTTCTTCATGCTAGGAAACCCTTGATTTATGCTTTAAAGAGGAATCAAGAACCCTAGAACCATGTACATGATAAATGATGAACCCTGGATGCTTGTAAGAACCTAAATGTATAATAGAAACCCTAAGTGATAATCCTAACCGAGTTGTTTATCTATTTATGTCCCTATGTTATAATAACACCATGTCCTTAGAGTTAAAGATGAGGAGATGACATGTTAGATGTATGCATGCTAGGTGTTTGATCTTATGTCTAAATGACTTCTTTCTATGTGTTTGGTGTGATATGAACCATGTGATGAGTATTATGTTTCCTTGTTGTTATAATGATGTTCATATGGCCACCTCATGATCCTTTAGGTGATAATAACCTAATCTCCTATCGATTCGAATGGATTCTCATGTCTTAGGATTCGTTATTATGTTGTTTTAATTCATAAGAGTCATGTTATGATTAAACCATGTTCCCATGATGTAAATTATGAAATGACATGCTTCTCCCATGTTTCAACCCTCAATGATATGAATATGCTGAACTACGAACCCTAGAAATATGTATATGAACTTTAGGATGGATGTGTAACCCTAGGTTGTGACTTGAACTCAATTGAATGTAATTCGATGTTTTTACTGCTCAAATTGATATGTATAGAACCCTAGAATATAACCACACTCATGTACAACTTCCTTTAGGATGATAAGTATGAAAAGGTTGAATTTAGGAGTGAAATGGAGTAAAAACGAGCTACCAGGACAAGCATCACGGTCGTGATGTGATATCACGGGCCGTGATGAAGTACATAACGGTTCGTGAGTGGTTCTCACGGACCGTGACGTCTGGGTCGTGACGAAGGTCACGAAACAGTTTTGATCACACCCGTGACGTGTTGTCACAAGCAGTGATAGTGTTCTTACGGGCCGTGACGGAATATCACGGGCCGTGACACGATGGTCGTAATGATTAATACGTGTCATATCCTTCACTCTGAGAGGATTTTCGTCCGGCCGTAAAGTTATGTTACGGCCGTATCGAACCCCGTCCCTCGCACCAACAGTCGTCCGGTCCATCGATCTCTCGATTAATGGACGCCCGTGCGCTCGCACCAACAGTCGTTCGGTCCATTGACGGTCGTCCGGTCCATCAATCTCTCGATTAATGGACGCCCGTGCGCTCGCACCAACGGTTGTCCGGTCCATTGACGGTCCTCCGCTCAATCAATGGACGCACGCATCGATCGTCCGCTCAATCATGGATGGTTACAATGTTATATCACGGGCCGTTACTGGACATAACGGGCCGTTATGGGATGTTCACAGGTCGTTACGGTATGTAACGGGCCGTGAAATGGAGTCTCACGACCGTGATATACACCTCACAGGCCGTGATGACTAGTAAGATGTTTTTAAGCTATGAAAACCCTATTTTGAGGTTGTTTACTATGATGTTATTCCCCTAATGCCTTGTCAAATCAAATGTATGCTATGCTTTATACTCTTACAAGAGAGCAAACCATGTTTGATGCTTGTGTTATATCTAGACCTCGAGAAGCATGCAAAGCCATAATTAGGTTAAAATCA
Source organism: Pontederia paniculata (assembly GCA_001647135.1). Taxonomy (NCBI): domain Eukaryota; kingdom Viridiplantae; phylum Streptophyta; class Magnoliopsida; order Commelinales; family Pontederiaceae; genus Pontederia; species Pontederia paniculata. Next base: position 55,266 of record LTAE01000773.1, read on the forward strand.
CAAGATTGATTGCTATGCTTGATGTATTGAAAAGATGACATGATGAATTAGTCGAGGAGCATTGGAGAAGGGGAAAGTAGCCGAAGGCGCTTCCCGGAAGTGACGTCTCCTCACTAGTAATAGTGGGGGTGTGCTTCCCATATTTAAAGGGGGAAATTGCCGAAGGCATTTCCCGGAAGTGATGTCTCTTCACTAGTAATAGTGGAGTGTGCTTCCCTATATTGGAACCCAGAGAAGGATCCAATATTGACCCCAGAGAAGGGTCGGCCTAGCTAGCCACAAAGTGTGCCAATGTTACCCGAGACTCTTCATGTAAAGATAATAAATGACCTTATGATCAAGATGTTTAAGTTGATGATGAAGTGAGTCAAAGAGAACTCAAGAAGGGCCACATGGCTAATATGTAAAGATGTAAAGGTACAAGATGATGATTATGAACATAAAATGCATAGTATCTTTTAATGTTTCGTGTATGTAATGCTTCATGTATGAAGGTTCAATGTTATGCTCAAGATATGCAATTGTCATATGCTTATGTTACCTAAAATGGTTTATGTTCTAAGTTTATACTGATGATTGTGATCATGTTATGTTATGACATATATTTATGTTGCATGATAGATGTCGACCTTTACATACTCTAACCGGAGGGTTTTTCACCTCCCCTGCTTCTGGATCCATGCAAGCGAAGATGCATGAAGTGCTTGGTGGTGGTGTGCTCATGATGGCTTGATTTGCACATGGTCGTGTCTAGGTCTTGTAGGCCTTTTATATCATTAGTATTATGTCTAATGAACTTTATATTATGCTATGTTTCGAGTCGAATGAGCCTAAGACTCATGTTATAGGCCTTATGTTTGGCCATGGATTTATGCCCATATGTGGCTAGACGCTTATGGATTCCTATATATATATATATATGTTTCTGCTGCCTTGATATAGGTTTTACCTTTATGATATCTTGTTATATTTTCCGCTGCGATATTATTATGTTTATATTTTTATTTATATTATTACGGGCTTGCTTAGTTTTATTTTTTAGTGAGCCCATATGATATGCATAATGTCCATGTAGCGTCGTCGAGAAGCCTTCGCGGGCCAAGCCCACAGGGTGCATTTTGGGGGCATTACATAAACCCTAAACCCTGATCCAAAGCCGGACTTCCCATCGTCCTGGTCTTCTTCTGTAAGTCGGGATGATGTCTGTCATCTCTGAAGAGTTCGTCAGGGCCTACAACAATGCATGGTTCGTCAGCTTCTTCATTGCAGGCGTTGTCTATTGGCTCCTCTTCTCTTTCCCGTTGCACCTGCCGCTTCAGCCAGATGGTGTTGTTACTACAACAACATCGAGACGGGCATGCCTTCCTCGCGCTGGGGTATGGCCAGCGTCGACGCCGGGACTCGAACCTCGCTCTGATACCAAGTGTTGGGTTACAAGCGCGTGATGCATAAATAGAGAACATAGGAACTAACGAAGAAAACAGAGTCACGTAGATGTGCTTGAAGAACCCACCACAAGAGAACTTTCTTTTCATTGATCGGCCATAACATATTTATAACAATGTTTGGTTCATCCGAAACCAAAGAAAGAAGAAAACTAAAACTCAACTTTCAACAGAAGACAAACTCCATCTTCTAAATCTAGTAGACTTCTACTCCAAGTAATATTATAGTTCAAGTCAGGATTAATTTCCAACAATTCAATATCAATCTTTTTGCATTAATTGTTATTCTTCCATATGTGTGAACTCTGGACTCATCTCTCAAATAAGATTTCTACATCGGAGTTTTCTAATACTTTTTCTTATCATTTTATGTTTGTCTGATATCAATCTTTTTGCATTGTTATTCTTCCATATGTGTGAACTATGGACTCATGTAAAATCCTAATGCGTTGTTTGATCATCTCTCAACTAAGATTTCTGCATTGGATTTTTCTTATACTTCTTAAGATCACTTTGTGTTTGTCCGGAACTAATCCTCAGGCATTGTTATTTTGTCATATGTGTGAATGATGTCACGACCCCGGTTCAAACCTTGGTTTGATCCGTAAGCCGCGACTTATTACGGTCGATCAAATACAATATAGCGGAAGCGTGTCATAATTCATTTGATATTTCACATGGATATTATCAAAATGTAAACATGACACAAGTATTATATATATTGATCTCAGAGCAAATCCACACTAGTCCACACTTGTACATTATACAACACTTTTCTTTTTACATATAACATCCTTATACATCACGAGGAGACATACATCCTCACAAAATGGCCAAAGAAAGAGACCT
>LTAE01000773.1:60347-71276 GCA_001647135.1 Pontederia paniculata
TATATATGTTTCCGTTGTCATGATATAGATTTTATTTTTATGATATATTGTTATGTTTTTCGCTGCGATATTATTATGTTTATATTTTCATTTATATGATTACGGGCTTGCTTAGTTTTATTTCTTAGTGAGCCCATATGATATGCATAATGTTCATGTAGCGCCGTCGAGAAGCCTTCGCGGGCCAAGCCCACGGGGTGCGTTTTGGGGGCGTTACACCTCACATTCTACTAAGGGTTGTATGATATAAGACTAGAAAATTTACTTTCGTAATAGTAATAAACAGAGAATATGAATGAGGAGAATAATCTTGTCCAAGTGGTGTCTAGTGCATTGAAATATAGAAAATGGTATATTATAGAGTTGATTATTCATCTTTTTTATTATTAAATATTAAATAAAAGAGTAAATATTTAAATAAAAATATTAATAATTATTTTCAAAACTATTGCTACTACTTAATGATGTGATAGTTTCAAAAAACGTATAATTTGGATTATTCAGAATTATTCTTTAATATTTACAAATTATCTAACCTGTCTAACATTCTATTAGCATTACATCACTATAATTAATTTCATATTATAAAGTCAAAGAGTAATAAATATTTATATTATTGGAACAATTAATTATTATTGTATATGATTTTCTAATATTTATTTAATTTCATTATCTCTTATTCATAGTTTCTTCAAACGTGCATTAATCAAATAATATCTAATTTAAAAACAAAATTGCACAGCATTATTTACACATAATCTTATTGGAAGAAGATAGTTCAAACCAAACAACCCTATACTAGGGTTAAGGAGGTAGACAACAATTTTCTTGTCGGCCACTTTTCTTTTCTTTTTTTCCTTTTTTTGTTTTTTGCACTGGACTTTTAAATAGTGGGATTATTGGGTTCCTCTTGCAAGCAATCTTGTTCCTTTTTTTTATTTTTTTGGGTTAGTTGAAGAAGAAAGATACTTATTTAAATAAAAATATTATATTATTTTTATTTTATAATAATAAATACTAGTAAACCTAAAAGTAAATCTCCAAATTGTTAATTAATATTTTTTATAGATAAATCAAGATTAACTTTCAATTAGCATTATTGTATTATTAAAATGGGATCCTTAATTAATTTTTTTTATTTATTAGATGTATCAAGTATTAACTAAATCCTAAACATATAATTAAGATTATCTAAAATTTTTTTTTAATATGTTGTATTATTTAATCAAGACTAACTTTCAACTAACATTTTATTAAAATGGATCATAATTAAATATTTTTTGATATATTAGCTTAAAGGTAATAAATAATATATATTTATTATAGTTATTATTTTTTATATTAAATATAATATATTTAATTTTATTATTTTTATTCTCGACTTTTGTAATTCCAATAATAAAATGTGTTTCGTCATACGTATTTCTCTTATGTATGAGAACTGTTTTCCACTTAGCACTAGTCCTCTACTCAACAACAATAAGTCATAGGAATTGCTCCAACTCACAACGCATGACCTGCAATATTCTAGGCACTACGTGCCATCATGCACCGCTTATGTTAGATCTATAAGACTTTGCTATTGTATATAAATATAGGTCTGTGTGCTTTAGAATAAATATAATAAAACAAGTTATGATATGGTATCAAACGACCACTATTTTTTATCCTAAAATCATACTGCATGGTGTCATCCCACTCCTCTTCATCTTCCAACCTTGCTAGTGACACAATGGTCATGAATACTATCCTTCCACCATTCTGAACGGCCACATATATCCTTCCTCACAATGAAACAATCTCTCACTAACTACCTCTTACGGAAAATCAGCTTTTACCTCTGTTGAGTGACTACGATTTGGAAGGCTTTATTGATGACACACAACTATGTCCGGCCATGATGCTTGATTCTTTTGCAAGAGAAAGCTCTCTTCAGCTCGTTTCCTTCCTACACAAACGCAAAGACCAGCTGCTCAACCGGTTGCCTCCTATCCTCTCATGCAGTTTGGGAGGCACTGAAGAAGGCCTTTGGGAACTTTTTAAAATGTGTCTCCTGCAATTCAAGATGCAACTTCAGACACTTTGAAAGGGCGAACCACGACTGAAAGGAGGCGACATCGGCGCTCGTGCAGGGAGAATCCGACGATTCAGAGCTGATACGTAGGCAATTTCCTTCTGGTGAGTGATACATGGATTTAGTAGGTTAGTGATGGAGTTTCTATGGAGATTTGATTGGGGTTTCACCTATGACATTGCGTCGGCATTTCGGAGCAGCCAAGAGTCGATGAACCTGAGTGAGTATTAGCTTATGTATATGACTGCTATTTGATTGTTATCGGGTCTGATTTTACCTCATTTGATGGCAGCCGTGAAGGGTGCGCTCGAATCATTCGGAGACGACAAGTGATAGAACGTTGGAGACGTTTCTACATCTTTCGGTGAGCACCCACATAGGCAATTAGTGCATTCTTCCTATCACTCCTTCCTCCGATATCTTATCTCATTTAATCATCAATTGTTCACAGCTATGACTCATTAGAACGGAAGAAACGTCATCGCCGGTGTAGGCATATCTATACTTAGGTGAGCAAAGATAGAACACATATATGGTATAGCTGATGATATGCATATGTGTTGTACTTATGGTATAATGATTAATCATATTGTTAGAGTTTACTTAGGAAAGTATGTATGTTTTATAATAAATCTGATGTGCATATATATACATGTTTATGTGTAAAAATGTGATTATAATATCTGTGCAAGTGACTATAATAAATCTGATGTTTAACATTAAATACGAATCATTAAAATAACTTAGATTAGTTTGTTTGGCCATTATGTTAGTGCTGAATAGTTATGCTATATATGTATATATTCATATGTGTTATATACGAACCTAGGTGATGGTGTAAATGTGATTACTTATGTGTATGGTTGCTGCTCGGACTTGGAAAATGTTCATATAAGATCAACTATCACTTGATGTATAAGTAAACAAGAAGGATAATTATCTACTTGTAATCGAGCTAAAGACCAGGAGGTATAAATGGATTAAGCGAGTTGAAATATATGAAATGCTTTAAAATAGTTTAAATCTGAAAACTTTAATTAAATAAATCTGTTATAATCAGTTTTATATTAAGATTTAATTCGGGCGCATGTGATAAGATGTAGAACCTATTTTCTGTATGAATATGCGATGGAGGATAGTTTCAAGCATCTTAACTAATTAATATTCAATAAGAATATTCCAAGATATGGTTATACCTAGTGAAAGGTTGAAATATTAAGCAGTTAGAAGGATAAAGGTTTAAACCTGAAAATGTATATGATTATTAAGACCGAATGAGAAAAGATATAAACTAGATGCATGAGTATATACTTGATTGATTATGTTGATGATGTGATGATCTTTTGGGCTATTGTCATGATATGTCGGCTTTGGTTTTCCGATTGGATTCCGTATGAATTTCTTGTGCTTGAGATTTCAGGATTTAAGTTTGATTTCTCGTATGCTGAAATTATTTCTAACCGTTGTGTCTTGAGTTTGAATTTGAATTACGGAAAGGTCGAAACACCCCTTGCCGCGCTTCGGACGGCGGGTTCGGGGCGTGACATAATATATGGACATTGGTGCCATGACAACGAACCATGAATGTTGTCAGTTGTTGTTGGTTATATCGCACCAAGTACAAGCTCTATGGCTCTGTGGATAGATATAAAGCGTGCATAGTCGCCAAAGGACTCCATCAATTCGCTGGCATCGACTATGGTGAAACATTCAGTCCGATAATAAAACCGACATTATATCAATTGTTCTTCCATTTTTGTCTCTTGCAATTGGCCTCTATGTCAAATTGATATGGAAAATGCTTTCCTCCATGGTGACCTCACAGAAACAGTGTCTATGAAGCAACCTCTTGGGTTTCTCGATCATGATTGACTGATAGGCCCGTTATTGTGCAGCCCAAACACGTCGAGCCCACTCACACAAGTGTCGAGACAACCTTGTGAAATCCGCCCTTCAGAAAATATATATATCTTGAGGGATTTTTCTCTCACGGTCTCACCTGTTGCTGCTCTTCTTGCTACAGCAAAATAGGGTTTCACTGATCTCTTTTACTGGACGATCTCTGCAGATGAGTGCTCCTTTCTTCCTTGTTTACTACTTCTTCTCTTCTTGCCTGATTCCAGTGCTTTCGCTCCTTGCAGTTGTAGACGACAGTTCAAAGCAGAGGGAAAGGAAAGAACAGAAATTAACAAGAGGTATTCGAGCTCCTCAGCTCCAAGAAATGGAAGATACAAGATAAGTTTCTAGAACTAATTTTTCTGATGCCTCTTCCCCTCATAGCATCTTATATTTATATGTCTCATATAATTGTTTCTTGAATACATGTTCACATTCACACACGTTTTTATTTCAATGTATGTTTCTACAGCTTACATCTTATATTTCATACATGAGTTATTCTCTATTTTTCTACAAAGTCTTTCAAATAGCTTGGTCGATTATGTTTCCTTGTTGACCTTCTCTTATCTTCTTCTCTCTGGTTCATAACATGTACTCCCGGGGCAGAAAAACTGACCTCATCCTTGAGGTCAAAAGTAGGATAAGTCTGTAAAAACGTGTCGTAGTCTTCCCAAGAGGCGTCCTTCAACGGACAACCATCCCATTGAACTAGGATCTATCGTATAAACTGCCCTTGACGTTTAACAGTCCGTGAAGACAAAATAGCAATATGACTAATTATAGGACCTGAAATATCTGACAAATCAGGTAAATCAGTTGAAGAAAGTTCTGCTCCAAGATCTTTCTTCAACTTAGATACATGAAAAACCGGATGAATCTTAAAAGTTAACGGAAGCTCCAGTTCATAAGCTACTGAACCAACCCTTTTAAGAATTTTAAAAGGGCCAAAAAATCGTTTAGCCAACTTGTTGGAGCTTCTCACATCTAGAGACCCCTGTCTATAGGGTTGTAATTTCACAAAAACCAGATCCCCAACAGAGAATTCTTTATTTGTTTTATGTTGATCAGCTAAAGATTTCATTCTCTGTTGAGCCTGTATTAGCTGAGTTTTAAGAATTCGAAGGGCTTCATTCATGTCTTCTAATTTAGAATCTACTGCCTCAATATCAACTTGACTTCTGATATAAGCTGGAATAGTTGGCGGTGGCCTTCCATACACAACTTCATATGGAGTTGAATGAGTACTAGTGTGATAAGAAGTATTGAAACAATACTCAGCCCATGATAGAAACTTTAACCAATCAGATGGCTTAGTCATCACAAATCCTCTTAGATATTGTTGTAAAACCCTATTAAGTACCTCAGTCTGTCCATCTGTTTGAGGGTGATATGTTGTGCTCATACACAGTAGTATTACTCAGTCTAAAAAGTTCCCTCCAAAAAGAAGGGCTTGTTTAAGAGTATTAAAAGCCTTGCTGCTTCCATGCTCGGGTTCCGAGTTTCATCCAGTGGTCTTCTAGGAAAATAACCCAGTACTAGGATAGACTTCCTATCAAACACAAATATGGGAGACACATCAAAATTTAACAACTTATTATTCAAAACACTTGAACAATAAGTTAGATAATAAATATTAATTCTCATCTTGTTCGAAGTCAGATAAACCAAAAATAGCTCCTTTTTGTAGGCTTTATTGTTTGTGGTAGTGAGTGAATGTATTTGTTCTTGAGCCTCTATATCATGCAAGAAGAAAACAACAATAGATAAAAGAGATAAATATTAAAAACCTCTTAATACACTCATTTTATTTCTCCTCTAAGTGTTTCTTCTTCATTTTTATCATTCAATTTTTTGCTCTCATTTTTGCTGGTAACAAGACCAACTACCATGTACCTTAACTAAACTTTATGGTCCCAAAGCACTCGGAAATTTGATGGATCTCTTCTTTCTCATTTTTTACTCAAGTTATGGCTCACTTTTATTAGTCTCAAACGACTCAAAAATTTGGCGCGCGCGCGGCTCTCTTCTTACTCAATTTTATTGATCTCAAAACACTTTGACTTTTTTATATTTGTCTTTCTCACAACTTTGATAATCATTTTCAATTAAAACACGACATTTAACTGTAGCTTTCTTCAAGTGACATTGTGCAACCCTATTCTTTCTCTCATGTTGTAGGCTAATACATGCTCTTTAAGTTGTAATTGATATTGATATGCTTCTTCGAATGAGAATGGTACCAAAGTGTGTTTTTTGTCATTTTTTGTGAAGCTTGTATCAATTGGTGGCTTCATCATGTATCATTTTTTGATCAATATAGTCAATGTCGTCTTAAAAGGATATGACATATTTGCATTGAAACATCACATAATATTTCTTCAGCGTATTTTCCAATATTGAACTATATAAGCACTTGTTTAGTCACGTTAACTTCTCCTCCATTGTTCAACCACTAGAATTTGTATGGTTAATTAAGGGTGGTTCAAGGTTAGTTACCCCTCCTTTTCTACCATGTAGTAACTTGCAAGGTTGACACAATTTTCATTGTCAAATATTATCTCATCAATTTGATCCATCAAACGCCAATGAGCATAAAAATGACAAATACCGCTAGGATTGTCCATGTCTATATCCATGTTCCAAAGTCCTACATAAAATGTCAAGAACAAGGAAGCCTAACAATAACCTCATGTGATGCTCTCAATAATGCCACACAATAGTGCACTCACATGCGACAAATTTAATCCTTCATACTCGATTTTTTCACCTCTGTATTACTTCTTGGTGTTCTAGGAAAACTCACAATTAGAGATATGTGAGAGATCCAACAACAAAGAAAAGATAGATTCTAGATCGAATTGGAGTTGGTCCATATTGAAATGGAGTCTAAAAGTATAATAAAGAGTAATAAAGAAAAGATAAAATCCGATCCAGATAGAGTCCAAAGGTTTATTTTGATGCAAAATTTCCAGATCAAGCTAATGAACAAAAATATGAAATTTTGTCTCTTTTTTAGATTTTGATAAAATATAAAAAAAATATGTTTTAATATGATTGTCAAAACGTAAGATTTTCTTAAAAAAATAAAAGATAACTTAATTCAAGAATTTGAAACCTCAAGCTTTGATATCAAATGATACAAAGTTACGAACTTCATCAGGAAACTTGTCCTGACGAAATACAGTCAAGCGAAAGAAGAAAACCAAAATGAAATCCATGAAAATACGAATTAAGAAAATAAAAATATTGACCAATATGTGCAACTATGCATAAAGATCAATATCAAACTAATAGAATTTAATGAATTGTAGAATACGAAATAACCTCTAATCCAAGTTGAAATTCACAAAAAATAAAGAAGATATCCTCTTTCAAGGAACCAAAATTAAAGAAAACACAACATAGCATAGTAATATATCAAGAGTCACTCCTCTTATTTATAAAACAATGGCAGGTCCTTTTTTCAAAAAACTAAAAATCAACTAAGACCTAATGGGTAAAGACACAATTAAGCTACATAGATAATTAAAGCCTAGTGAGCATAATTTTAAATTAATCCAAACTAAATATTTTATCCATGTCCACATGGTGAGGTGGTTATCTATGTTGGATAAGTAATGAAGTCAGGTTGTTATAGTCATGACTTTGAAATTGATGCAGCATTATGTCCAAGTATAATGAGTTCAATCCAATAGGATGCATCATTAGATTCAAATATGATATGTTTGAATTTGGCATTATCAATTTCATGTAATTTCCCAATATGGTAACTTCTAAAATCATATCAAAGTTACTCACCAACAATTTTATTTCTCCATCACCAATTAACAATTACTAGTTTATATATTAATTGAAACATTCAATTACTCATCTCCGGTTTCATCTAGCTCTATAACTAGGATAATATTCGGCACGTCAAAGCTTTATAATTTATAAAGATATTGTATAAAATTTTAATTGGATCAAAACTTTATTAGTTGTTTGATCACAAACATATTTTTAAAATAGTTTAGAATTTTGGAGAATAATATTTTATAGATTATTTCATTTAGCCTACAGAGTTTAGAGAATAAAATGAACATTTTATAGATTATTTTTATTAGTCTATAGAATTTAGAGGTTGAACATTTATTATTAGTATACTATTTTTTCATATAAAAACACTTTACTTAATATTCAAATATCATATTCCATTTTTAGTATATATCTCTATTTTTCACCGACATAAATTGTTTTTATTTTGAATTTATTATTTTTGTCATTATTTTATTAATATAATATTTTAAAGAATATATTTTTTTCAAAATAATCAAATTACTTATTAATGTTACAATAAATAAATCTTATGCATATAATAATATAATTTATATGTTGATTTTTTTATAGGCTTAAGCTTTTAGGATTGTTGGTAGCACATCAAATTTAACAAAGTTTATATATATTTACCTTCACATTTTCTGTCAAAACAAAAATATTCCCATATTGCTATATTACAAATTAAACCTCTCATCTTCATAGGGGTGTTCACCGGTTGGATTGACCCGATGAACCCGACGATCCAAACCGACTCAATCTCAATTGGGTCGGATCAGATCGTTGGTCGGGTCGAAGCCGAACTAACCCAACCATAACCCGATCACCAACGGGTCGGGTACGAGTTTCAATTTTTCGAACCCGATCAACCCGACCCAACCTGATGACCCGAACTTTTATATATTTTTTATTAAATTAAACCAAATTATTCTTAATAAGAATTTTATATTATTTTAAAAATTAAAATATATTAAAAATTTATACTTTAATCCTTTAAATCATTATAAAACATTGAAAACAAATGTTTCTTTGTTTTTTAAAATATAATTGATGGTTACATATTATAAAAAAATAATTAAAAAAATATGAAAAAATTCAATCGGATAAATCGATGACCCGATCCGATCCCAACCCGACCCAATGAAGGTCGGGTTGGATCAGATTTGATGATTATTTTGTTATCAACCTAACCCGAACAAAATCAATCGAATTGAGTCGAATTTGAATTCGGGTCGGGTCAAACCCGACCCGTGAACACCCCTACATCTTCATAACATTAAATAACAATCTTACTCCACTGCCTCATAATTATTTTTACTGACCATTAAATAACAACTTCTAGATCACTCCATTATATCATAAATTTCCTTAAATTAACTTTTATTCACCTTTATACATCAAATCCCATTTCTAATGGTTTACCACGTTCTTTCTCCTTAAATTTAGCATTTTAAAATTTCAATTCTCTCTCCACTCTCCTCTCCGCAGCTCTAAAATTCACCAATAAAAGGTTTCAACTATAAGTTACAGGTCAATTGAAAACTTTATGGTGAAATGAAAAGTCGTTGATGTTATTATTTTTTTTAAATGGCCACCACTAAATATCATCATTATCCATTTTTAGCTGTATTTTTTGTGCATAAAAAGTAATGGTCCTAAAGCAAAATTAGAGTTCATTTATTTCTTGAGAACACCAAAATTGATTAGAATCAGATTTTTTATATCTTGTTATAGTTATCAGTTACTCCAAGTGTTATATTTATCAAATAGTTTTATTAATTTTAATAATCAGATTTTTATTGGCTATCTACTAATAATTATTATTCATTCAATATCTAACCAGTAACCACTATCCGTTTCAATATTGCCAAAAGTGACCTTAATCATTCCTCCTCTTATCTTATATCTTCTCTCCCTTTTGATAACATAATATTAGTAGTGACACTTAATTCTCAACAGAATTTATTGTTAGATAGTTTTAATTAATATATTTATTGGTTAGAGTTAATTACGTAATACTTTTGTAACACCTCTTTCACTTATGATCAAATTCTATTATTCCATACTTTAATTTCAAAAAAAAAAATTGGGTTACAACTTTAATTCCATAGGTTGAAATGTAAAGTTTATATATATTTACCTTCGCATTTTCTGTCAAACAAAAATATTCCCATATTGCTATATTACAAACTAAACCTCTCACCTTCAGAACATTAAATAACAATCCTTACTCCACTGCCTCATAATTATTTGTATTGGCCATTAAATAACAACTTCTAGATCACTCCATTATATCATAAATTTCCTTAAATTAACTTTTATTCACCTTTATACATCAAATCCCATTTCTAATGGTTTACCACGTTCTTTCTCCTTAAATTTAGCATTTTAAAATTTCAATTCTCTCTCCACTCTCCTCTCCGCAGCTCTAAAATTCACCAATAAAAGGTTTCAACTATAAGTTACAGGTCAATTGAAAACTTTATGGTGAAATGAAAAGTCGTTGATGTTATTATTTTTTTTAAATGGCCACCACTAAATATCATCATTATCCATTTTTAGCTGTATTTTTTGTGCATAAAAAGTAATGGTCCTAAAGCAAAATTAGAGTTCATTTATTTCTTGAGAACACCAAAATTGATTAGAATCAGATTTTTTATATCTTGTTATAGTTATCAGTTACTCCAAGTGTTATATTTATCAAATAGTTTTATTAATTTTAATAATCAGATTTTTATTGGCTATCTACTAATAATTATTATTCATTCAATATCTAACCAGTAACCACTATCCGTTTCAATATTGCCAAAAGTGACCTTAATCATTCCTCCTCTTATCTTATATCTTCTCTCCCTTTTGATAACATAATATTAGTAGTGACACTTAATTCTCAACAGAATTTATTGTTAGATAGTTTTAATTAATATATTTATTGGTTAGAGTTAATTACGTAATACTTTTGTAACACCTCTTTCACTTATGATCAAATTCTATTATTCCATACTTTAATTTCAAAAAAAAAAATTGGGTTACAACTTTAATTCCATAGGTTGAAATGTAAAGTTTATATATATTTACCTTCGCATTTTCTGTCAAACAAAAATATTCCCATATTGCTATATTACAAACTAAACCTCTCACCT
>LTAE01000774.1:0-36859 GCA_001647135.1 Pontederia paniculata
AAGTCTACATCAGATCACTTGTTCCTTCTGGGTGGTGCAGTCGTTTCTTGAGGTAGCAAGAAATAAGGATGTGTGGCGAGACACACACATGAGGCTGAGTATATTGCTTGTAGTACAACAGCCACCCATGGTGTATGACTCAGGCGTTTTCTTTAGAACTAGGGCTCGATTTGGTTAGAGGACCATTGCCCATGTATTGTGATAATCAAGCTGCGATAAACTTGATACACAGTGGAGCCAATAGTTCAAAAGAAAAGCATATTGAGATAGAATATCACTATATTCAGGGATATAGTCGATAAAAAAAGTAACAGTGACTTATATGCCTACGAGTGATATGTTAGATGATTCCCTCACAAAGAAAATTACAGCTGGTACTTTTATCAAGCATGTGAGCTTGATGGGACTCAAGAGTGACTGAGTCAGTGTGAAGTATTCACGGATAGTGAAACTTCGAGACATGATCTTCAGTTAGACTACTCACGGATAGTGGGAGTGCTGACATAGTGACCACGCTGGTCAAGTGAGAGATTGTTATAGTGTGACCAACCATGATCACGGGCATGATGGATGAGCCATGATACGTGTGATCACGGTCGTGACGTGGACGCCTGCAAACGAAACGAGTGCGAAGATCGTATGAGCTGGACGCCAGTGACACATGACGATACGCGGGTTAAATGCACGTGGATCGTGCGTTAGGATTAGCGTCTTTCCGTTGAGGAACCGAGCATGCACAACCATCACGCGATAGGCGCGCGTAACGGCCGGACATTGAAGGGAGCGGAGTTCTACGGGCAAGCGACCTATAAAGGACATGCGCGTGTGCTCGGAGTCCCTAATATGACTTGACGAATACCCATCCTCTCTTCCTTTTTCGTTCTTCAATAGATCAAATGATAAACTGGTCTCTCTCAAGGTTTATTCGTGAGAGAAATTTTGATTTGGGAGAGAAACACTAGTAGCGAGGTTTTGTTTGCGACAGGAGAAGGCGTCAAGGTCTGTCGTTGATGCTTTTGGATCAAAGCAGATGGACGGATATAAATTTAGTCCGTAATACATTCTTTTCATCATTTAATGAAGGTTGCTCTTTTTTTTTGGTCTAGACCCATCGGTGTTCAGGGTTATTAGCACCTGAGTAATCCAGTGTTCGGACGGTAGAGTAAATCCTAGTTAAATTGGTGACTCCGAAGCTCAAACTCGGAACTACTAGCTCTCGGCTCGTCAATTCGGAACACAAATCCGTTAATCATTTATGCAATCAACTTGATTAATGAAGGTTGCTCTTTAATTAAGCAGGAAACATCATGTCCATACTATTTACCTTCTTAATCTTAAAATATTAAATCTATTATAAATAAATTTAAAGAGAGAAGGAAATTAGATGAGAAAAAATATAACATTCATTTTTTCTTCGTTTACACTTTTGTGGCTTCATTTCTAACGTGTTAGAGGGCAACTAAAAGGACTTCTCCCAGCGGCCGGGGGCTGTTCGTAGTCTTCGCCGCGGATTCGCATCCTTCAGCTCTATTTGTAATAAGTGTTCCAAAAAGTTTCCGAAAACAAGCAACTGTTAGGGTTTGGATTCGAGAGGAAATAGACAGGGAGAGGCAAAAAATTTCAACAAATTGGGTGCGGAGGCGAATTGATGCCACGAGATGTTCGTTCCTTTACCTCGTTTGACGACTTCGTTTAGAGGTCCTTACGACGTCGACCAAGCTTACCTCCAGCGCAGATCAATCCTCCCGAATCTCAAATCGAGGAGGTATACTATTAGTGTTTATTCTTTTTTGTGGTGTTTGGTTACAGTCTTATTATTCAAGAGGCAAGAATTATTAGTCAACTAGTTTTATTATTCTTTGTGTTATTCAAGAATAAAAAACTTATTTTCTTTGGATGAAAAATGAATAAGGTGAAATATATTGATAAAAAGATGAAAAATGATTGAAAAAGGAAAAAAAAAACACCCTCTTTGTTGGTTGTTTTTGCCTAATGTAATCTTGCTCGAATGATTAATACTTTATCTTGTTAATTCTGTGTGCTTCTTTGGGGTCCTTCAGAAATCGTGACGATGCAGAACTTGCTCGGAAGTTAATTCCAAGATGGGATGAAGGTAAATACTACATCTCACGACCATTTCTTGGAGCATTAGTAATGGTGCTTGGTGAATTCTGGAAATAAGGAAAAATGTGGAATTGTGATAAAATTATAATTTAGTTTTACTTTGTAGATATCAGTAGAGGGATGGCTTAAACCTCACCCATCATTATTAGGTTATTTCTGTTCTGAACTAGTTACTGTAATGTAGCATGAAATAATGAACTTTATATTGTTTTTTATGAACGTTTTGCATTTTGTAAAAGTATGGCTTTCACAAAATAATGGAAGGTGAAATATGCAGTGTATAGCCTTTATTTCTTGCATGTGTTACTTCGTTAATGAGTTCATTTGAGATGCCAAATACTTGTGCCTTTTTCCTGATTATCGGAACATGGTTTGGTTTCTGCATAGGAGGGAGGCTGCATAATTAATTAACTTTACAATTATGATTAGTTAACCATTTTAAACAATGAGGATTTTTGTCTTGGTTCAGGTTCATAGTTCTGCAAGCACAAAACATTGTTATATGATATGCATTTTCTGTTTGGTGCCTTTTTTTATGTTATTAACCTTATCAAGAAGTGCACTGGGCCTTGACTAATCCAGTTTTTAATTAAATGTAAATCTTAAACCCTAAATCTCCCCCAGTAGCGACAGTTTTCATATTTCTCTCTTGTGGAATCCTCTTATCATGGTTAAGGTTAAACTCACTAGCAATTGATTGTCGGTTGTTGTTGCCTTTTTCTGCTAAGAACAAGATGACATGAAAAGTATAAATAACTGGTTATTTGTTAACTGATAAAGGCTTAAAGCTTGGAAAATAAAGTTAATTTTTCAATAGCAATGCGAGAATTAGGTTCAGTTACTCTAAAAAAGACAAATTTTCTGTCACTATACTACCATGACATTGTATGAGGTCCTGTTTTCTATACCATATTAGTAACTGCTGGTTATTTGTATGACCTTGCTGTCTTCTAACACATCCAAACTCATGGTTGTTTCGGGTGACTTAAATGGAAAGCATATTCAAGGTCATACTAGTCCAATTTTTTTTTCTTTTCAAGCGGGTTTACCAGAGTCTGTTTTGTTCCTACTAATCTGCACTGATTTGAACTGTCATGTTTTCTTTAGTCAGTCCTATGGACTATCATCATTTCCTAATTGTATTATGATCCTCTCACTCGCCTGCATTGCTCTAATGTTCTCTTGTTACAGCTTCTGCTGAGCTGAGCCAAGCATATAAGCAGTTTGTTGTTGCTGTGGTCGAGTTGATAAATGATGAGGTGTCCTCAGAAGAATTTCGACAAGTGGCAAAAGTTGTTTATGATCTTTTCAGTGGCCCTGACATCTATACTGATGGTACTAAATTGCCGCCTGAAAAAAGGTAATAAACAGTGTTTCATATTTCATGTCATTTTCTTTTCATTATGTGTACATGTTATTTTGTGCCGAATGATAAATTATTTTCATCCTCTGAACTTCATACTGGGTTCGCCTGATAAGGTACAGCTTGTATTAGTTAAAAGGATAATGGGCTGATTCCAAGAATAGTAGGTAATTATGTTCATTTCTCCATTAGTAGTTATGTTATTTAGTGTAGTAACTAACCTTTCATATTATAAATACATGGATGGGTTCTATCTTTATTTTCAGCCTTTGAAAAATTTGTTTATCAACATTGTAATTGGAGTTTGGTCCACTCCTATACGTACTATGGAGATTTGTCCTCTCGAACAGAAAGTTACTAGTTGTAATTGTGTTTAAGATTCTTGCACTTTTACTACTAATAACATTCATTTTTATAGTCATATTGTCATTTATATTTTCAGCTTTTATCGTCGCCTCTGTCATGTTTCTATTTTGTAGGAATATTTGAATATGCTCCAGTTTTGTACTAGATTATTTAACCAACAGTTTGACCTAAGATGTATGACTTGGATTCATCTTGTGGTTGGATAATTTTCCTCAATAATCCTGGAACGTGAATGAGTTATTTCCTTTTTGTACTTTTAGTATGTTCAGCATGACATGGCGAATGCTCCACTTTATAGTTTTATTCTATTTGTTTACTGGATTGGAATTCCGTGCTTCATATCAGTGACACATAGCTGCTGTTGTCTGCAAAATGACATTGTTTGACTTGGAAGGGAAATTTGAATCAATTCATTAGATCATAAAAAAAAAATAAAAAAAATAAAAAAGAATCCAAGTTGTGGTTGCTCTATTATATTCACAGTCATGTTTTTACTTGGAAATAATAAATCTCAGTGTGTTTTCTTATGTAGCTACCAAATTAAACTCAAAGTTATGCTTCTTTTAACATAACACATTGAGTTAACCTTAAACTACACATGCTTTCCAGGATGGCGATACAAAGGGTTGTTGCCCATGCCCAAGATTCAACTATACAGAAAGTGGCTCTTTCAGCTCAGCGACTTTTTACTTTGCAGTTTAATCAATGTGGACCTGCAAATGTCCAGGAAAACTTGCCTGATGAACATGGAAATAATTGTGAATTTGGCATTGATATAAGCTTTAGAGCTCCTTCTCGCTTTCTTGTTGATGTGCAACTGGAAAATGTGGATGATTTGAATTCTACATCAAATTTGGCTCTTGCCAGCCAATATGGCCACATGACAGTTGCTGATAGTTCAAGTGTTGGAGGGGCAAAAATTAATTTACGGTGGCTAAAAGATGTATGTGATTTAATTGTTAACAGTGGTGGATCACAGCTTCCTGGAGATGAGCTTGCAATGGCCTTATGTCGTGTTCTTCAATCAAATAAAGCGGGTGATGAGGTACTTGTTGCTTTGCTTAGATCTTTATCCAAACTGATGTGCACTTATCACACATTAAGATATTCCTTTCTCCAGACCCAAAACCTTTCTTTTCTTTCTTCATATGTTATAAAATCTTCTTACTGTGCCATAATTTTCTCTTATCAAGATAGCTGGTGATTTGCTGGATCTTGTTGGTGATGGTGCATTTGAGACAGTACAAGATTTACTATCGGTATGTAAATCAGGATGTCTTTTAACATATTTCTGTAAGTTTTGGACTTTCAACTGATTTTCCATATTTCGATTCAAGATGGTGGAGAGAGAAGAGGATAAAATGAGTGATTGTTTTGCTTTCACATATTCATTTTTATAGTGCGCTTAAAGATAAGATCTCAGTCACACCTCATGATGCTTGAACAAGTGTTTTATCATTGAAGATGTATTGCGTTGCATTCTAGTTTTGCCCTAGTGACTATGATTATTATGTTAGAAGCAGTTTATGGTTTCAGATTAAATTGTTGCACTTTCTGAAGGTATATGTCTACCATTTGCATAAACATTATGTTTCATGATTTTCCATGACAGGAGGTTGATTTTGGACACATTAAAACTGACTCAAGCATTCCCTTAGTTAAGTTATTGGGACCTTATTACATGACAGTTTCTGCTATCTTACACTTTTTTTGAACTTCTTAAGCTTATCGGGTGCCTACTTCATTATGTATTTTTCTACATATTTGACAAGTCCATATGTATGTGTGTGCGCGGGTGTTTATACATGTGTGTGTATGTACCACTTTGCTCTTGTTTCTGCTCTACAATATTGCGATTATTTCTTACACATTTTGCTGAGTACTTAGGTCTTCATTTATTACTGAACTCTTAAAAGATATTTCTCCTATAGCATCGCAAGGAACTTGTTGATGCCATTCAACATGGCTTGCTAATACTGAAGTCAGAAAAGATATCTACTGGCAATCAGCCAAAGTTGCCAAGTTATGGCACACAGGTACCATGAGAATTCATAGTGAACTTGTATTGCAAATCTTTGTAACTATTCAATCTAAGGATGCTTGTATATGCTTGCAAACCCTAGGTTACCGTACAGACTGAATCTGAAAGACAAATGGATAAATTGAGACGGAAAGAAGAAAAACGTAACAGGCGTGCCAATGACTATGGGGGAACGAATGATTTTCCTACCGAAAGTTTCTTTTCTCTTCTTCTTGCAAGTGAGAAGAAACAGCCTTTTGATGATCTTATTGGGACTGGCCAAGGACCCAGTTCCATGCTAGTCAGTGCTCTTCCACAAGGAACAACAAGATCACATCAACCTGGATACGAAGAAGTTAGAATTCCACCCACACCAACTGCCCCCATGAGGCCTGATGAAAAGCTGGTATGTATCGTCTACAATGTTCATTTCTTTTTTAGCTCCTAGCTGAGGTTGAGTTCCATGGATTCAGGTGTTCATTATTTATTGTGCCTAACCTTCGAGAATCAGAACCCTTAACCCTTGTTGTGACACATGTTAAACATACCAAAAATTGGTTTTTCTAAAAAATAAGTGTAAACTTTAGGTAGAGAACACAAATTATGATTTTTTATTGGTGGTGTAAAAACTTGCTCAACAGAAATACAGAGCACTGTGGAGAAGAAATAAAATGAGGAAAGCTGCTGTTGTTCATTAAACCAATATTTTGTCTGCTTCTTTCTTTTGTGTAAAAAATAAGTTTAACTAGATATATTATGTTTCGAATGTTCACTATAGTTTTTATTTTGAGGGGCAAAAGGTACATCTAAAGTTCAAGAGGACTAGCAAGGTCTGTTATGTAGTTTTTAATCTTTCTGCAATGTTGGTTAATGCATACTCAGTTCCAAACACCTTTATTTGCTCCTTCAGAATTGTTTTCCTCTAGAAAATGCTTTATTCTTCCAAACCAATCAAATTAGATGACTTGCCTTTCTTGGATAGTATGAGAACTGGTTGCTTTCATTTTACCACCTAAGTCCTCTTCCCGTTTATGATAGGGAGAATTGTAAATGTACTTGTTAGAGCTATACTTGAGGTGTTTGAGGTAATGACCATGCAGATTACTTTTGGGTTTTTGGAGATTCTAGGAAACTGTCATATGGAATGCTGACTGGTTTTCAGCTCTTTTCTAATTTATTCCCTTGCCATTTTCTATATATATATTTTTAGTTCTGACTGCACCTTTCACTTTCTGTTTTTCCAGATTGAGATTAAAGAGTTGGATGACTTTGCTCAAACTGCTTTTGCTGGATATAAAACCCTTAACCGCATCCAGAGCCGCATCTACCAAACAACATATAATTCCAATGAAAATATTCTTGTAATTGGACTATAACATCCTTTCTTCATGATATGCCATTTTTTTTTTCTGTTAGACAAGAAATAGGTGATTCATCTTGCTTGATGATAAATAATGGTATACCTACAGGTTTGCGCACCCACAGGTGCTGGAAAGACGAATATTGCTATGATTGCTATTCTCCACGAGGTAAACAGAGTTCTTTTTGCAATTGCATTCCTCGTCAAGAAAAAGAAAAGAAAAGAAAAACTTATGGCTTAAGTTCCTTTCAGTTTATTGAGCGGAGTGATCTGTTCACACTGATCTAAAGAATATCTTTTCTTCAAGCATTTTAGTGATCCAGATTTTATTGCAGATTAAACAACACTTTAGAGATGGTATTCTATATAAGGATGAGTTTAAAATAGTCTACGTTGCTCCAATGAAGGTGACTCTCCATTTCCTCTTGTTTTTTGTTTTATTTTTTTTTAGGAGTGAACCCTTTCTTTCAATATCCTTTTGGAGTCCCCTCATCCAGAAAATTATAAGTAAAGAATGGCAGACAAAATGCAGGCAAATAATTTTCTGAGAACGTTCTTTTTCTTTCATCTCAATCAAACAAATTCCATAGGCCTTGGCAGCAGAAGTGACTTCCACATTCAGTCATCGGTTATCACCGTTGAATCTAGCTGTCAGAGAACTGACTGGAGACATGCAGTTGTCAAAAAATGAGCTTGCAGAGACCCAGGTGAGTGCTTATATTAGTTATGATTTGCAATGTGATAATCATTTGCTCACGAAAGCTTCACTTATGGTGCTCAGATGATAGTGACAACGCCTGAGAAGTGGGATGTAATTACTCGTAAAAGCAGTGATATGTCTTTGTCAATGCTGGTGAAACTCTTAATAATTGACGAAGTGCACCTCCTGAATGATGATAGAGGCCCAGTGATTGAAGCATTAGTTGCTCGAACCCTAAGACAAGTAACTTCTGTTTTATTGTTTGACTCACTCAATGCTTTGGTGACATACCTGAGGATACCATATGTACATCTAAAAATTGAGTTTTATTTTCTTATAGTATGATATACTGCACAACGTATGATAAAATAGGTGTATGAGATTGGAAAAAGGAATATATGGACCCGAAAAGGGTAATGGGAGACTAATGGAATCTTGAGGGATTTAAGGGGCTGTCCTGACTTTATTAAACTTTGATTACTATATTATGAAGCAGTGGGATATTCCACTTTCGGATGTTAGCAATATGGTATTAGTGTAATAGTGTCATTTTTGGAGGTTCTCGATGGTTAATAGAGAATATCACGCATAATGCTCGTTTTCTTATTTTGGTAGTGGGGATAGAACTACAGAAACATCTTTTTGTTGTGATGATATAAGTTCCTTTTGAGAGGGTGAATTTTGGTCAACTTGTAAATTCATGGATAAGTTTATATACACCTGGGAAACCTCCCCAACACCCCCCCTCATCTCTCTCTCCCTCCCAACCCCACCCACCCAATGGTACTCATCATTTACAACAGAAGAAAGGAATATGCTCCCTCCCTATAGGACTGTTATTTGTGCATGCTTTTGCAGTTGATCATTTGCATGATCTCTGAGGGTGTGTGCCTCATGGCTGGTTACTTTTCTACAGATATTGTGGTTTAGGAATCTGCCTGGAGATGTGAGCTGTGATGTTGGACTGGTAGCATTACAGAACAACTTTACGAACTTGCAGTTAAAAAATATAAACCCATAAAAAAGTATAAATTAATTACTTCTCTGTTGTGTAACATGAGAGACAGTTTGAGAAGGAAAAATGTCCCATATCCCCCACACTACTTAAGAAGAGCGGGAATCATTTTGCCTAATTCTGCGCAAGCTTTTGGTTAATGAAAAGTATTTCTTGTTTACCAAAATTTCTCTGGTTGTTATTATGAGAAAATGACAATAACATTACCTCGAAAAATGTTTTCCCTGAAACAAACCCTTCATAAACAAAAGCTTAGTACTTTGAGTATTTACTGTTGGATCTATTGTTCTCCCGTTGTCATTTTTCTATTAATTTGAACTAGTGTTGGTTCCTTTGGTGATTGTGGGATTTAATGTACTGTTACACGGCTTTTACACCTTTAAATTGTTCATGACTGTCAATTTTTTGCAATTTGTATGTTTTAATAGCTTTTCTATGTATAATTTAATGTACTGTTACACGGTTTTTGCACTTTGTCAATGTTCTATTAGTTTGTACTCATTCTTTGGGGTAGCTGAGTTCAGTAGCTAACTTATTAATTGCGTGAAACATTAAGTCTCAGTTCTTTTGCCTGCATTAAGGATGTCAAGTAATAATCTGAAAAACAGCTTCTTTGTTATTGCGGTTTCATCTCATGGATGTTTTTTGTTTTGAAATACTTGGATGTTAATTCTTGTTATATAATTTATGATTCTTTCTTTAAATGCTATAAAATCTTATTCTCTGAAAGATTTTAATTATTATTTTTCAACAAGGTTTAATATATTTAGGTGGCCTGCTTATTCAACAAATTCATATCTCGTCTTTGCCACATTTTTTGCTGTATTTTGAGTCCGAGGACATTGTAATTACTAGCATATTTGCTAGTTTAAATTTATGGTATCATCAAGTTCGTTCAGCTATTGTACAATTTAAATACTCCTGTATTTTGTTAGGTTGAATCCACACAATCCATGATACGCATCGTAGGCCTGTCTGCCACATTGCCCAATTATTTAGAGGTAAAATTGGAAATGAAATGTCTTGTTAGATTTGCTCTTACTAGTTCTTGACTTCTTTCATGTAAATATAATTATTAAAACACAAACAGGTTGCTCAGTTTCTTCGGGTTAACCCAGAAAGTGGACTATTCTTCTTCGATTCCAGCTATCGTCCTGTTCCCCTAGCCCAGCAATATATTGGAATTAGTGAGAAGGACTACCAAAAGAAAACTGAATTGTTCAACACTATATGCTATCAGAAGGTTTGACAAGTGAACTTATTTTGTCACCCATCTTACTCATTATTTTGATATATCATCTGACTTTATCTTCAGGTTGTAGATTCGATAAAGCAAGGCCATCAAGCAATGGTTTTTGTTCATTCACGCAAGGATACAGGGAAAACTGCAAGAAATTTGGTGACTATCTATTCTTTCGATGTTCTTTTTCTCTTTTTCAACTTAGATTGCTCAACATACTCTATTGTATCTAGTTAACTGGTCATCATTTTGGAATTCATTTTACCCAAATATTGATATAGTGACCTCTCTATTTTAACTTGTGTTAATTCTCATGGTTTTAATATCGCTAGACATCTCTGTACCGCCTAATCACACTTTAAACAATACTTAAATCAACTTCCAAAACCTTATCTTTTGGTGCTTGCTGATCAGTCCAACATCAGCTAATTTCATGAACATGATTTTATATAAGTTACTTGACAAAAAGAACAAAATGTGAATGCTCTTGACAGTGCAAGATGTTGGTTGTGATACTTTTCAAATCATACTGTTCTTGGTAGGTCAATTTTCTGGCTCAAGCTTAAAGGGTCAAAGTAATGCCATTCTTTTTTTTTCTGGAGTGGTGCCATGAATTTACCGATCATTTAGAGGGCTGTTTGTTTTTTTAGAGGGAAAAAGGATGATTAATGTCGTTAATCTTCCAACTTTTATTGAATTAAAATTGATGACATGAGGTTACAAATTAGTTTTGTTGTAACTATACTTATTAGGAAGTCGCTTTAAGCGAAAGTCTACTTTTTTTGTTTGCCTAATAACAAATGTAATTTGTGTTACATTTTCACGTTTGTTTCACATGTGTACTTTCGAGGAAGTGCCATTACGTGAGTTCGCTTTCTTTTTTTGGTTATTTTATGTGCGCTAATCTCAAGTAAGTTGAGTTAGGTGAAAATGTAAGATAAGATGATGACTAATGTAAGGGAAATCATCCTACAGCTAATTTTTTTCTTTTTGAAGAAGTAGAGGATGAATCCTACAGCTAAATTAAGCACAAGACAACTTATACATTTTCAAAACTAAGAAATAAGATATTGGTAGAATAAAAGTTATAATATAATAAATAAAATTATCATTTCTGTGCCTTTAAAAAATCAATAAATAAAAAAAATACAAAGTGCTAAGAAAGAAGTAAAAAAGGTTTTGAATAAAATGAATTAGTAAAACATAAATATATATCTTTTAAAAGAGTTAAGTAAGCTGCAGCAAACAAAAAGTTTGTTACATCGTGCGTTCAGTAAAATTGAGCTGTCAAATTCTCACATGATTACCCATAATCTGTCTTTTTAAACCCATGTGGTCCAGAATGAGGAGCCACATGTCATGAGTATGCCATAGTGCAATCAACTTTTTTTGCTGCACCTTAAATTCTTTCTAAAAATGTCTTACAAAAATTTATTGCTTAGATTTATATTAATTATTATGTTTATTGAAATATAATAGTAATCACTTTAAAATTTCAATTAAACAAAAAACTACACACTGTGAAAGTTGAAACAACAGAAAATAATGTAATAAATAAACTATACAATTAAAAAATATAATAAAAAGTCAGAAAATGAAATAGTAAAAACATAAATATAATATTTACAAAAATAAATGTATGCTAAAAAATCTTCATGAATTCATATTTATCTTAATATAAGGTTTATCACTTTTGAGAACCATTTAATTAACCAAACAAAGGAAGTGGAAGTTCTGGAAGTTGAAATCCAAGAAAGTTATTTCGTATCTAAGCTAACTTACACGAAACAAGATTTGCAACTACAAGCAAACAAAGACGTGAACAACATAAAAGTTAACTTCAGAAAGTCTAACTTACATGTAGGTCCCACTATATCTGCTTACTGCTATTCAAACACATCCTCAGTTTAATTACTACTTCTAAAAGGCAAGTCGATAGACAGTACTCTTGTACATGCATTTTTCGCAGAGTAGTTGCCTATGCCAAACACCTCAAAAAAAGTTTTGTCTATGCCAGATGGTTATATGAAATGAACAATGGTTCTGGTGAAAGCAGCTTGAAACAATTCAGAAGCATTAGCTCCAGGAATATTCTGAAATTTGTTTTAATATGTGATCTGCTTCAATATTTTTATGCAAGAAGTACTTTTGTAGATGGAAGCAGCACAAAAGGCTGGCACGTCAGATCTATTTACGAATGATGAGCATCCTCAATTTTCCTTATTTAAGGTAAGTTATTATGTAACATACTTAGATTCTTATCTAAGTTTCTGATTTTGAGTGAACTTTGTCATTTCAGAAAGAAGTTAGCAAATCTAGAAACAGGGAACTTGCTGAGTTATTTGAATTTGGCTTTGGAATTCATCATGCGGGAATGCTTCGTGCTGATAGAGGCTTGACAGAACGACTTTTCTCTAATGGTTTGTTGAAGGTATTCTCCTTTCCCTTTAAATTTTTGAATCTTGTTTCCAGACATTTTTCTATATTCTTTTTGGTTGTCTTACTAGGTCCTTGTATGCACTGCGACATTGGCATGGGGAGTAAATTTACCTGCTCATACAGTTATTATCAAGGTATGTTGGTTGAGGGTTTATGCTATTCTTAAACATAAGTATGTGTATTTGCAACTACAACCATTAGACAAGTTCTCTTGGAGTATTGGAAAATCTAATGCCTTCTCTTCTATTCTACATGTAATTAAATAAAATTATATGATAAATGGATTTTCATTGATAACTTTCTAAAGCACTAAGCTTAAGGCACTGTTTGGTTTGTCAACATAATAGCTTCCAAGGTAGTTGTTGATCGAGTCAAATTGCTACTTTATATGTTTGGTAAGGACAATTAATAATCGCGACAAACAATTGATACCCAGTATTTTGAAACGCTTGAAAGATCAACATCTAGGGCTAGCGACCATCATATATTTCAAGTATACTCTCAAAATCTTACACTATTAATTACTATTATGTAATACAATTATTTGTTATACAATGTGAACACTTTGTAATTTATTATTATTTTATTAATTTATAAATTCTTTGATCTATGAAAAAACATACTAACTAATGAATTATTAATACAATAATTCTTTTATTTTGTATTTAATCATTAATGCTTTTATAGTTGTATTTTGATGAAAGTATTATATGTCTTTTGCTTTCATCTAGAGCTTTCCATTGTTTCCACTTGGTTATCTTTACTCAAAATTTAATGTGATGGTTTTCTATTTATGTGATATACCAACTCCTTTCTTCGCACTGCAACAGGAGAGGAAATGATGAAGGAATATTGAAAGTCATACGAACTTGAGATCCTTTCTGGATCTCGTATATCAAACTTTCTCTTTAATTTAGTCTATCCAGAGAGTTCACATTCTTTGTTCTATTATTTCTTTTGGATGTCTTTTTACTTGTTTATTCATAGCCTAAAAATATTGGGTGTTCACAAGTCATCAAATTTTTGCTTCATTAACTATTTTGTCATTACTTTGTTGCTTGTCAAATGACATCAGGGAACACAACTATATGATCCTAAGGTCGGTGGTTTCCGTGATTTGGGTATGCTTGATGTTATGCAGGTAGTCCACAAACTGACTATTATATCTTACAGATGGGATGAAAGTATTATTTACAAAGTAATGCTCTTTACATGTTCTTATTGTTTCCTCTTGCTAGATCTTTGGTCGTGCTGGCAGACCACAATTTGACAAGAGTGGCGAAGGCATTATAATGACTACCCATGACAAATTAGCTTTCTACCTCCGACTCTTGACTAGTCAACTTCCCATAGAAAGTCAAGTAAGGCCTTTCATTCTTCTTTCGTGTCCAAAAGCACCTTGTGGATGGGGTGCTATCATGTGCTAACTACCTGTAAATGCTAAGTTGGAGTTATCACTCTGTTTATTCAGTTTTCTTGACTTGATTGTGTATAATTCAGTGTTACTCTATTGAACTAATGGCTTTGCAGCTGAGCTTAGTAAAGACTAAATTATAAACTATGCTCTTGTTACCTTATTTTGAGGGTTAAGATTGCTCATATTATTGGTGAGTGTTAGTGCTGGCTGGTCCAGTACAAAATCTAGTATCATCTGGTATATGTCTGATGCACTGATGCCAAAAAAGAAATTTATAACCAGAACTGTGTAAAACACTGAAACAAAAAATAAATAGAAGGAACAATTATTGAACAGTACAACAATTTGAGAAGTTCTTGTCCCTGTGGATAGAAACATATAGGAAGGTGAAGCGTAAAAAACTGAAAGGGTGATCATGCACATCGAACACTGCCAACATAGTTTATGAGGCTTCCTGCCAAATACCATTACTGGAGGTTGTGGGCAACCTCTTTGATCTTTGTTTTGTTTGGGGGCTCATCGAGAGACAAAGTTGTGTGTAGGCTCTTGTTGTGCTTGTCTAATGCGCAGTCCTGGCTCAATTAATGTGAGCGTTCAGCATAGCCTAGAGTTGCTCTTGGTCAAATAGAAGCCTTTAGTTGCAAGTGCTGGTTCTTTCATCACAAGTACTCTAGTCTGTAGTGAGTATCAAGTGAACGGATCAATTACAGTTATCATGTCCCCTTAAGAAAAAATATAATGTATATGCAGCATGTTATGTTGACTTTTGTTTGGTCAGCTCCTAGTAGGACCCGTCTTCTTAGGTCAGCTGGAAATCTCTTTGTGAGCTTTGACAGAAAGCAATCGTATCCTTCTAGGGTTTTGACTACTCTTGGCTGAAGCCTTTATGAACCATGATACAATTAAAATTTTCAAACCATTGTATGGTAGGTTCCTCTAACCACATGAAGCTGGTTTGTCATTTTCTTCACTGAAAAAAGAATTATGACCCCTGATAAAAGAGGACATAGCTCTTTGATGGTAGAGCATGTGTATTGTGGGTATGTTCACCTTTGTTAGCCTTCACGACTACACTTATTGATCCAAAGAGCTATGACCACCATTTGATACTGTGGAGGTTAACTTATTGGTGTGTGCATGCCTTTCCTGCAATGAAACCTGTGCAATCAGTTGCATACTGTGGCTGGTCCAGTACAAAATCTGGTATCATTTGGTATATGTCTGATGCACTGATGCCAAAAAAGAAATTTATAACCAGAACTGTGTAAAACACTGAAACAAAAAATACATAGAAGGAAAAATTAATTAACAGTACAACAATTTGAGAAGTTCTTGTCCCTGTGGAGAGAAACATACAGGAAGATGAAGCGTAAAAAGCTGAAAGGGTGATCATGCACATTGAACACTGCCAACATAGTTTGTGAGGCTTCCAGCCAAATACCATTACTGGAGGTTGTGGGCAACCTCTTTGATCTTTGTTTTGTTTGGGGGCTTATCGAGAGACAAAGCTGTGTGTAGGCTCTTGTTGTGCTTGTCTAATACGCAGTCCTGGCTCAATTAATGTGAGCGTTCAGCATAGCCTAGAGTTGCTCTTGGTCAAATAGAGGCCTTTAGTTGCAGGTGCTGGTTCTTTCATCACAAGTACTCTAGTCTGTAGTGAGTATCAAGTGAAGGGATCAATGACAATTATCATGTCCCCTTAAAATATAATGTATATGCAGCCTGTTATGTTGACTTTTGTTTGGTCAGCTCCTAGTAGGACCCATTTTCTTAGGTCAGCTGGAAATCTCTTTGCGAGCTTTGACGGAAAGCAATCATATCCTTCTAGGGTTTTGACTACTCTTGGCTGAAGCCTTTATGAACCATGATACAATTAAAATTTTCAAACCATTGTATGGTAGGTTCCTCTAACCACATGAAGCTGGTTTGTCATTTTCTTCACTGAAAAAAGAATTATGACCCCTGATAAAAGAGGACATAGCTCTTTGATGGTAGAGCATGTGTATTGTGGGTATGTTCACCTTTGTTAGCCTTCACGACTACACTTATTGATCCAAAGAGCTATGACCACCATTTGATACTGTGGAGGTTAACTTATTGGTGTGTGCATGCCTTTCCTGCAATGAAACCTGTGCAATCAGTTGCATACTGTGGCTGGTCCAGTACAAAATCTGGTATCATTTGGTATATGTCTGATGCACTGATGCCAAAAAAGAAATTTATAACCAGAACTGTGTAAAACACTGAAACAAAAAATACATAGAAGGAAAAATTAATTAACAGTACAACAATTTGAGAAGTTCTTGTCCCTGTGGAGAGAAACATACAGGAAGATGAAGCGTAAAAAGCTGAAAGGGTGATCATGCACATTGAACACTGCCAACATAGTTTGTGAGGCTTCCAGCCAAATACCATTACTGGAGGTTGTGGGCAACCTCTTTGATCTTTGTTTTGTTTGGGGGCTTATCGAGAGACAAAGCTGTGTGTAGGCTCTTGTTGTGCTTGTCTAATACGCAGTCCTGGCTCAATTAATGTGAGCGTTCAGCATAGCCTAGAGTTGCTCTTGGTCAAATAGAGGCCTTTAGTTGCAGGTGCTGGTTCTTTCATCACAAGTACTCTAGTCTGTAGTGAGTATCAAGTGAAGGGATCAATGACAATTATCATGTCCCCTTAAAATATAATGTATATGCAGCCTGTTATGTTGACTTTTGTTTGGTCAGCTCCTAGTAGGACCCATTTTCTTAGGTCAGCTGGAAATCTCTTTGCGAGCTTTGACGGAAAGCAATCATATCCTTCTAGGGTTTTGACTACTCTTGGCTGAAGCCTTTATGAACCATGATACAATTAAAATTTTGTGTGGTAGGTTCCTCTAACCACATGAAGCTGGTTTGTCATTTTCTTCACTGAAAAAAGAATTATGACCCCTGATAAAAGAGGACATAGCTCTTTGATGGTAGAGCATGTGTATTGTGGGTATGTTCACCTTTGTTAGCCTTCACGCATGACTTTTGTTTGGTCAGCTCCTAGTAGGACCCGTCTTCTTAGGTCAGCTGGAAATCTCTTTGTGAGCTTTGACGGAAAGCAATCATATCCTTCTAGGGTTTTGACTACTCTTGGCTGAAGCCTTTATGAACCATGATACATTTGAAATTTTCAAACCATTGTATGGTAGGTTCCTCTAACCACATGAAGCTGGTTTGTCATTTTCTTCACTGACAGAATTATGACCCCTGATAAAAGAGGACATAGCTCTTTGATGGTAGAGCATGTGTATTGTGGGTATGTTCACCTTTGTTGGCCTTCACGACTACACTTATTGATCCAAAGAGCTATGACCTCCATTTGATACTTTGGAGATTAACTTATTGGTGTGTGCACGCCTTTCCTGCAATGAAACCTGTGCAATCAGTTGCATACTGTGGCAGTTGTCATGTTTTTGAGGAAATTGGTAGGGGTTCCATTTGGTGCTAGCCTGCCTTATTTCCTTTTCACAACCGCCCTTTGACAGCCTAATTCATGGTCGGAAGTTGTTGTCTATCCTTCAGTTGTTTCCAATGTCATCATTGGAGAAGTCACAGCAATTGCGGTTGGCCCCCAGTCAACAGCCTTCATGTGGGGAAGGTCATCTTAGGAGCCCTCCATGTTGACTGATGTGTTCTGCCTATCCATGACTCTTTGAGATGCTATAAAGCTGTTCCTTTATTTTTATTTATTTTGTGTTAATGTTTTATTGCCTTTTATTAAACTTAATATTGTTAGATACTGTGGAGGTTGTTCTATGCAGTTGGTCAAATAAGTTACAAACCTTCCTGTTTTGTTTTTATTCCTCGGTCTGTGCTTTCTTATGCTGTTTCTCATTGTTCTGTTGCTCGAATGTAGCTGTGATTACGCTTTGAACAAATCTCATTCTGGGCATGTAGGAACCCTCCATGTTGACTGATATGTTCTGCTGCCTATCCATGACTCTTTGAGATGCTGTAAAGCTTTTCCTTTAATTTTATTGATTTTGTGTTGATGTTTTATTTATTCTTTNTTAAACTTAATATTGTTAGATACTGTGGAGGTTGTTCTATGCAGTTGGTCAAATAAGTTACAAACCTTCCTGTTTTGTTTTTATTCCTCGGTCTGTGCTTTCTTATGCTGTTTCTCATTGTTCTGTTGCTCGAATGTAGCTGTGATTACGCTTTGAACAAATCTCATTCTGGGCATGTAGGAACCCTCCATGTTGACTGATATGTTCTGCTGCCTATCCATGACTCTTTGAGATGCTGTAAAGCTTTTCCTTTAATTTTATTGATTTTGTGTTGATGTTTTATTTATTCTTTATTAAAGTTAATATTGTTATATACTGTGGAGGTTGTTCTATGTAGATTAAGCAAATAAGTTACAAACCTTCCTGTTTTGTTTTCATTTCTCGGTTTATGTTTTATGCTGTTTCCTCATTGTTCTATTTGCTCGAAATGTAACTATGAATGCTTATGCTTTGAACAAAATGTCATTCTGGGAATGCAAGAACCCTCCATGTTGGCTGATGTGTTCTGCTTATCCATGACTCTTTGAGATGCTATAAAGCTGTTCCTCTAATTTTATTGATTTTTCATAATGTTTTATTGCCTCTTTACTAAACTTAATATTCTTAAATTCTGTGGAGGTTGTTCTGTGCAGATTAGCCAAATAATTACCTACCTTCCTGTTTTCTTTTTATTCCTTGGTCTATGCTTTCTTATGCTGTTTCCTCATTGTTCTGTTCGTGATGTAACTATGAATTCTTATGCTTTGAGCAAATCTCATTCTGGGCATGTTTATTGGAACTTTATGCAGTTTGTTAGTTCCTTGAAAGACAATCTGAATGCTGAAGTGGCCTTAGGCACTGTAACTAATGTCAAAGAAGCTTGTGCTTGGCTTGGTTATACTTACTTGTTCATAAGGATGAAGACAAATCCGTTAGTTTATGGAATATCTTGGGATGAGGTATGAAGATTGTCGTTAAATTGAAACATCTGAATCCCTCCTTTTCTGTGCATTCTCTTGGATGATTATTTTGAATGCACTATGATCATTACTTGCTACTTCTTCCTTTTGTTTCTGTAAAGCTATTTACTTCTTTTGGAACTTGTATTGCTACACTATTGATGTTAAGAACATTTTTCCTTTTCAGTAGGCTCGAGAATTCTTGTCTATGTTCACTATAATTTTGTGGTAACTCGAATACTTTTCAGATATAATCTATATATCAATACAGGGATGACTAAAACCTCATACCCATCCTTTTGCACCTCAAAAAAAAAAAACACATAATAGACTATTTTGCATGTTCAGTTCCTCTTTAATATTCCTCTAAACAAACTCCTCTTTCATATTCATGAAAAATTTTCTTCGTAACATTTTGATCAAGTTTCAATCTTAGTTGTGCATCATTCTTACGTACCTCAAATACCTTTAGCTGGAGTGATAAGGGAGCCAATTATTTTGATTAATATCGAGGTGTACTAGCTTGATTATTCTGTTAAGTGAATGAGCTTTCAGTTTCAAGGGGTAATAATTAATCTATCCGTAGTTTAACCTTTGTCACCCAAAGGTCCTCACGTTATCTTTTTCTTCTGAGCAAGGAAATGATGATTCTCCATACTTGTCTAAGTTATTCAACTATTATCTTTGCCTTATTGTTAGTTACCTTTATGATTTCCAGTTGGCCTAATGCATGCCTGTAAGTCATCTTTGATAAATTGGAAAAACACTATATAGGAATGTGATGCAAATCACAGTGATTTTTTGCATCATTTTTTTTCTGTGAGGTGCATCATCATTAATTGATTCTCACCTCAAAATATTCACAAAACATCATGCAAAACTTTCTTCTCCTGTCATTAAACATCATTTCCTTATGGTTTTGTTTTGTTTGACTAGTTACTTTATGATTTTAGGTAATTGGAGATCCGACCTTAGTTTCCAAGCAAAGGTCTTTTATAATTGATGCTGCTCGTGCACTCGACAAAGCGAAAATGATGAGGTTTGATGAAAAAAGTGGCAATTTCTACTGCACAGAGCTAGGCCGAATAGCTAGTCACTTTTATCTGCAGTATTCTAGTGTTGAAACTTATAATGAGATGCTTAGGCGCCACATGAGTGATAGTGAGGTACACAACTTTGTATTCTTTTTTGATAGATTTCTGATATATTGTCTAGTTGGATTTGTCTGATTCTTGTTGCTTTTGACTTCCTCTAATACCTGCAGGTTATCAACATGGTGGCACATTCCTCCGAATTTGAAAATATAGCTGTCAGAGAAGAGGAACAAGATGAGCTAGAAAACTTATCAAAGCTTGTGTGCCCATTGGAAGTAAAAGGTGGAACCACAGATAAGCATGGGAAAATTTCGATCCTCATCCAGGTTGCTAATCATTGAAGTCAGTCAATTGTTTGTATTTTTTTTCTTTTCTACCTCAGTATGAGTTTGAAGGAGTTTTGAAATGGGTGCGGCATTCAACAGGTGCATATATCACGTGGTTCAATTGAGAGCTTCTCCTTGATTTCTGATGCAGCATATATTAGTGCAAGCCTAGCTCGCATCATGCGTGCTTTATTCGAAATTTGCTTACGCAGAGGGTGGTGTGAAATGTCAGGCTTCATGTTGCAATACTCTAAGGCTGTAGATCGCCAAATTTGGCCTTATCAACATCCACTCAGGCAATTTGACAGGGATTTCTCAGCAGACGTCTGTATCTTTTCTAGCATGTTAATATTTCCCATCTTTTTGCTGGTGAAAACAATTGGAAGATTCTAACTTATATCCTCTTAGGTGTTACGAAAACTTGAAGAACGAGGGGCTGATATGGATCGTCTCCTTGAAATGGAGGAGAAAGATATTGGTGCCTTAGTTCGTTATGCTTCTGGAGGAAAGGTAGTATTGCTTTTAATTATGTTCATTATTTCACTTGCGTGTTGGATAGCTATTGTTGTCTTCTTATGTGTTAATTTCTGTGAAAGTTGGTCAAGCAATATTTGGGATACTTTCCGAGTATCAGTTTATCTGCTAGTGTTAGCCCAATCACCAGAACTGTTCTCAAGGTAATATTTGACTTCTATCAGCTTGTGGATTATTTCCTGTGATTACTATGGTTCAGGAAATTAATGACATATTTCTGCTTCTCATGTGATTTGTTTAGATAGATTTGCTCATAACCCCAAACTTTGTTTGGAAGGACAGATTTCATGGTACTGCTCAACGTTGGTGGATTCTTGTTGAGGTATGATAGTATGAGTAGCTATATTTTCCTTTGTGTTGGCTTTAGTGAGTGAATATTCTTATGATGAAGCTGATGTAGAGATGATCTAAACTTAACTATAGGAGCTAAGTTATTTGCGGCATTTAAGAATTGTTATATGGAGACAAAATATTGTGGCCTATTTGAGTTGGAAGTATTGATGGGTAAAGTTTTGAGAGGGTGAAGCTGAACCATCATTGGCGCCTTTGTCCTATGCTAGAAATTAATTCGATCCACAATCTATGATGAGTAGGAATTTTGCTCCCTATCCATATTCTATACAGTAGTGAAAATGATAACTTTTAGGATCAACATAAGAAATTGTTATTTTTTTATTGAAAGATAATAAATGAGGTTATATATTAACTATAGAGTGATTTTTTTATAACTTTAGTGTCATATAGCTAAGTCTATACCTGATTCTCCGTTACTTTGTAAAGAAATAGGATACATTAGGTCATAGAACCTTTAAAAAGGATGCAAATTGACATCCATATTTAAGTGTTTAGTTCTGAAAATTGGCTGAAAAAAATAGTTATATGAACTCTCAAGAAAAAAAAATTATGGTTATAAAATAACATGAAGTGCAGGATTCTAAAAACCACCGATATAGGTTAACTGGTTCCTCCAGTAGCTAAGTACATAAACAGAACCTTTCGTTTATGTACCATTTCATTTTGCACTTTGTTTAAGAGACCAAAAAATAGTAAAAGAAGAAAAAAAAGGGAAATTCCACTGTTCGATCTATCACTAATTTTGTGGATGTAGTAGATGTGCATAGTTAATATGCATCAATTTGCTTTAGCAAGAGTTGTCAGTTGTCACTGTCCCAGTCACTGCTAAAGCTGCTGCATAGCTAGCATGCAATCAAACAACAATATCAGGCTCCACTAAGAGTGTGTGGAATGGGAGAGAAAAAGAGAAAATCTGGGGAAGAATGAAAAACAGGGAACTTAAAAGAAAAGAGAATAAAAGGACATGAAACAGAAGGTGATAGAATGGGCAGCACCCTGTTGCCACCGCATTTTGATTGCATGCTGCATGCATGAAGAGGGAATTAAGTATCAGATCACACAAGAAAGAAAGAAACTAATCAGTTGGTCGACGGACTGGCAGTTAACTTCTCGAACTGAATAATTGTGCTGCCAGTTCAATTTGATCTAGCTGATTTAGTCAGTTGTAAAATCCTCGTTATAGTTTTAAAACTGAATTTATATCAAAATTTTGGGTATGGTTACGTATCTATTGTGAGATTTAGATAGTTTGGAAATTTCATGAATGCCACATTAATTTGGATATCAGAGTTTTCATAGGCACATCAGTTTAAGAAAAAATAAAAGTATGAGGTTAGTCTCATGTGTGGTCTTCTTTAACATGGGACTCTTAGCTTATGTGACATATTAAGAATTTTTCAATAGGCACACTGCATATTGACTGCATGATGCCTGCATGAAGAGGGCATTAAGTATCAGGTCCCACAAGAAAGAAATAAAACTAATCAGTTGGTTGACAGACTGGTAGTTTGCTTCCCGAACTGGATAATTGTGCTGCCAGTTCAATTTGATCCAGCAGATTTAATTAGTTCTAAGAAAAATCCTCGTTATAATCCTCAAATTTAAATTTAGGTGGGAATTTTGGGTATGGTTATGTTTTTATGTGAGATTTAGCAAGTTTGGAAATTTCATGAATGCGACATTAATTTTTGAATATCAGAGTTTTCATAGTTACATCAGAGTTTTCATAGGCCATCGCTTGGCTCGGGAGAGGCCTTCTCCTTTTGGCAGCAGGAGTGGCTCCCGGGAGGTTCATTAGCGGATGCTTTCCCTCGGCTTTGGGCATTAGCAGCACATCCAGCAGGGTTAGTGGCAGAGGCATGGTCTCAGGTAGGCAGTACGGGATCTGGCTCATGGACCCCATTGTTTAGATCTACCCTGTCAGATCAGCGCATAGCAGAGCTGTTACTACTCCACCAGAGGATCACTCCATTTCGAATCTTTATTGGCGATCTTTTTGGCTGGTTCCTGGGCCATCTGGCTCCAGCGCAACCGGATCATTTTTTGTGGGGAGAGATGTCAGGTTGAGACCATTGTACACCATATTACTTTCCTCCTTCGTGAGTGGGGTTTTGGGTAGGAGGTTTCTCATCCTTTGTTCTCTCGCCTTTTATCGCTCTCTCTCGAAGAGCGTTTACTTGTACATGACCTTTTCATAGATATATATATACATGGATGACATCCGCATCACCGGCAGTCATCCTTTTTCTTTTCAAAAAAAAAATAGTTACATCAGATTCAGAATAAATAAAAGGTATCAGGTTAGTATGTGTGGTCTTCTTTAACAGGGACTTTTAGTTATGTGGCATATTAAAAATGATGCTCAGTATGTTATGGAAACAAACATCTTTTAATTGTCAGTTTTTAATCTTGAAGGTATGGAGTGAACTAGATCTACATGGTTTGCATGAGTTGGCATGTCAATTGGACAGGCCATCATTTTTTGTGTATTTAGGGATTTACTATGAAGGATATATAAAGAGTTGAGATGACTGTTTCACCTAAGGAGCAGAGCTGCCTAAGCAGAAGTTCATTCCCTCACTAGTATCTGGCAGTAACCATGTTTCAAGACTATATGGAAAATGAAAGAACAAAAAGTAGTAAATAAAATAAATTGTCACAAACAGCTTGAAGAATACTACCAGATGAATGTGTTCCACATTCTTTAATATCTTGTTAATCCCAAGATGTTCAGTTGTTTGAAACTTGATATAATTTCTCTTTGGGCAGGATTCTGAAAATGATCACATTTATCATTCAGAGCTCTTCACATTGACTAAGAGGATGGTGAGAGCAGAATCTCAGAAGATTTCATTTACAATTCCAATTTTTGAACCCCATCCACCACAGTACTATATTCGTGCAGTATCTGATTCTTGGTTGCATGCTGAGTCACTTTACACTGTATCTTTCCATAATCTTACTTTGCCAGAGGTGAGTGTGAGGCTTATTCTTTCCATCCGTTCCATGCATAGGTGTACTTTTTACATAGTGAAAGTTATTATTTCAGACAAGAATATCACACACGGAACTTCTAGATCTAAAGCCTCTTCCTTTGAGTTCTCTTGGAAATGAGGCATACCAGAGTCTGTACAAGTTTTCACACTTCAATCCAATTCAAACACAGGTCCAGCTCCTGAACCTCTTTGAAATTCCTTGACATATATTTTTCCTAGTTTTTGCTTGATTGATCAGCTCCTAGATTTGGTATTTCAGGCTTTTCATTGCCTTTATCACTCGGATGACAATGTTCTCCTTGGAGCTCCTACTGGAAGTGGAAAAACTATATCTGCAGAACTAGCAATGCTTCATTTATTTAACAGTCAACCTGATATGAAGGTTTGATATATCTTTTATCATTTATACCTCAGTCTTTTCATTGGAAAATCGATGGTTGACTCCAAGGTGTTTTTAGGTTGTCTATATAGCTCCCCTGAAGTCTATTGTTCGTGAGAGAATGAATGATTGGAGTAAACGGCTTGTCTCTGTGCTCCGGAAGAAACTGGTAAAAATGTGATACACCTATTTTGTCTGCTTCAAATACTTCTAACTGGACCTAACAAATGGTATAGGTTGAGATGACTGGGGACTTCACTCCAGATATGAGAGCACTATTATCAGCTGATATCATAATTTCTACTCCCGAAAAGTGGGATGGAATAAGCCGCAACTGGCAAAGTCGAAGCTATGTCATGAAGGTAAAGGTTTTACTTTGTCTGTCATACCTCTTAAGTTGTTCTTTCGATATCAATAGTTAACTTATGCTAACAACTAAATTTTTTGATATCTCAAATGTACTGGGTATTTGACAGGTAGGGCTTATGATACTGGACGAGATACATCTTTTAGGGGCTGATCGTGGACCTATTCTTGAGGTATTACCTTCCCGAGGGACATTACAATCCTCCTATGAAATGACACTTTACGGTCAGAAATGCTTTTCTCGCACTTCACAATGATGTTAACGCTACAATTTTGAGACATAATGACCACTAGAGACATCACCATGCTGGTGGGCACCATGTCGTTCCAAGGACAAAAGATAAAATATTGTTTGCTTCAAGATTGGCAATATAAATGTTAGGCAACAAACAGTTTCGTGGCAAAGATATGGATCTTCTTAAGTTGCTTTAACACTGGTGTCCAGCAGGGTCATTACCATGGTGACAGGGGAACCATACTATGCCAAGAACACAAAAATAAATCTTATATACTTTGTTGTCTAATAACAGATGTTATATCCTCCAAAACGAGAATCTCGATAATCAAATAACTGGCACCGGATTTAGCTGGGTTTGTCTTGGGTCCTTGTACACTTGGTTTCAATTCTGTCCAGCTTTTGGTTCAACAGATAGTTAAAAATAGTTTTGATTCAAGTGTTGCTGCTATGAAATCTATGCTCCCTTACTAATGGGATTTTCCCCTTTCAGAACATTAAGTTTCAGTGTATCCTTGAATGTCAACCAAAACAGTTGCACCCTTGTCATAGTTAATGCAAAGTCACTATGTCATCCTCCTGTGTCTTTAATATTGGGTATGCAGTAATAAGTAATACTACAATAGAAGAATGTTGTTAGTATTTCTATTTATTTATTTTCATTAAAGGAATTCATTTGTTCGATCTGTAATATGATGCATCTGTCTGTGAAAGAGGGGATTTTATAAAATTTAGGTGGCATCAAAGGTGGCTCTTATAATATTGAGTTTGTGAAAGGAGATTTGAAATGAGATCTCAATTTTTGCCAATCTATAAGTGTTTGATCCTGAGTATGGCTTTTAGTTATGTTTACTTGGATTACTTAGCATTTTATTAATCATTCTATAAGTGTTTGTTCCTGAGCATTCTATTGATCATTGTGTTGTATATAAGTGTCGTTCCTGAGCATTATATTACTCTATAAGTATTTGTTCTTGAGCATTCTATTAATCATTGTATTGTATATCCCTTTCAGGTCATTGTTTCGAGGATGAGATACATTTCATCACAAACAGAACGGCCAATACGTTTTGTGGGTCTATCAACAGCACTTGCAAATGCTTGGTTTGTCTATAGCTACTAATTTTCTAACCTAAGGCATTAACATTCATAATTCTTATACTTCCCTCTGAGTATTTGTCTTATTGATGGTTTAATCTGACTTCACAAAACTGGTCAAATAGTAACTTTCTCGATACAAATTGTTAGAAAAGGCCTTGAAAAGTGTTTAAATTACTTAGTGGCTAAGAGACAGAACCACATAAGGACAAGTCACATTTAACCGAGAGAAAAAGGAGAAAAAGGTCTTGGTGGCAAAATATCTGCCATAGATGACGGGATAAGTTTGGTTAGTCTAGATATGCAGCAGAACGTGGGAAGGTTAGTCAGCATGTTACAGTACGTCAAACTGTCGTTTCACTTCATATCGTGCTATTCAGTAAATCTGAAATCCATTTTTTTTCTACGTCATCAAAGAGATCATCTAATTGATTCAGTTACGGGAAATTTTTTTTTTTAGTTATGCACCCAAATCTCTGTAAGCCAAAATCTTGTCAATGCTTTTCAAGGGAATAAGTTCCTTATAGTGGCATTTTTAGCTTGACTGGGATCTGCCTCATGGAAGGTTGCAAAACAAATGAAGAAAGCACCTTGGTTGTCAATATGGTGACCAGGGAGGCAACCGGATCATTTTTGGGGGTTTCAACTGTTATATTTGATGAGTCTACAATGGAGATTTATCATTAGATTTCATTTATTTGTTACTTTATAATTTCTTTTGCTTTCGGTTTAATGCTCACCGAGGAGCTTTTTCTTTTACTTCAGCTTTTTTTCCATTCATTTTTTTTTCATATGCCCTTATTGCATGTTGTCTTTTTTTTTTTTTGAGGAAGGAGAGGATGACTATTGAAATTGGGTACTCTTCCAATTTATATTACAGAAACAGAAATCTGTTAAGCATGTTGTCCATTGATTCCTTCTTTTGAGGCGAACACTGTTTTTAACCATGTTATATCACAGAATTGAAGTCAACACTGGTTTTAGCCATTCTATATCACAGAATATGTTCTACTATGTTGTCAGAGCTTTCTTTCATTAATATTGACTGTAATGGTCTTTTGATGATATTACTATGATATTGTTGGGAAGACAGGACTGTCAGTATGGGAATATTTCAGATGTCACATGTTTCGTTGTGCTGCAGTCCATACACAGATAATTTTTACTGCTTCAGTAATTTATGGTGTCAATACATCATACACATATAAGACAAACATCAGATAGACATTGTTCTTTTTTTGCTCTTTTCTATGTTAAGTTGAGTTTTACATAAAGATATTATGTATTGAGACTTCTTGCGCCACTTAAATTAATGTGATTATTTTTTCTTATTTACCAGTGACTTGGCTGATTGGTTGGGTATTGGAGACAGTGGTCTATTCAATTTTAAGCCTAGCGTCAGGCCTGTACCCCTTGAAGTTCATATTCAGGCAAGTATAAGTTAATAGATTCTAAAAAATAAGTTAATATATTTGTTGTGTTATGAATAACTTAGCAAAAAAAAAGCTCACTTGACTCTCATGTACAAAAAGATAAAAGATAGTTGAAGCCAGCTTTGCTGAATATTTATTT
The DNA here is from genome assembly GCA_001647135.1 of Pontederia paniculata. Taxonomy (NCBI): domain Eukaryota; kingdom Viridiplantae; phylum Streptophyta; class Magnoliopsida; order Commelinales; family Pontederiaceae; genus Pontederia; species Pontederia paniculata. Next base: position 27,970 of record LTAE01000774.1, read on the forward strand.
TCGCGTCATATACATTTCAGTTTTGACAAGAGTTAATACAGATGTGAAAAAAACTTTACCTCATATATGTGCTAACATGATTAGCTCAGTTAGATTAAGATTTTATCACAATTATAGAGCAGGTTCATTGTTTGCTTGTGGAAGCTCATAATCAGAAGAAACTCCCTTTAATAAAATTTGCATGCAAAATCTCAGAAACACTATTTAACATAATAAATTTGCCCTGAAAAGCTTTTTTGAAGGGGTAAAGGATGACTAGAAACTTTGGGAAATGTCTTAAAAAACAGAGGGAAATGTACTAATGCAGAGAAACACACAAGTATAAAGATGAGAGACAAAGGGAATTTGGTAGAATCTTAGGGATGGAACTGGGAATATGAGTGATACGGAAATGGGAATGATGACTGGAAATATATTATATTAAGATGGAAAGCATACAAGTAATATCAAATGTCCGTATGGAGTGGACAAAACTCCCAACTATTAAGCAAATGACAACTAGAACATCTCCTACAACAAATACTACAGACACTTATTTAAACTAAAGAAGCCAGAGTAACTAACAAATAACTAAAACATAGTGGAGTCGAGAGGTTATGGCTAAGTGACATAATACATTCAACTAGGAAAGTGGCAAGGTTGGCTGGTTACAATACAATATGCAGAATTAATGACCCATTTTCTGAATCTACTAACTGTTTCTGAGTGTCACATGCTGCCACATTTTTGGACTCATAATAGAGTAGTTAAAACTCTATCAGAGTCACCCAAGAGATTGACCCCAACCTCTTACCGTTGATATGTTCTCACTATGAAGTCTGTCGGCCACAGAAGTCAGAGCCCATAGCTGATGCAGCAGAAAGTAATAGAACAGATAGAGTAGATCACACCTGGCATTTTTTGAAACTTTGGCACGTTTATTAGGGTTCTGAATCACTTCTGGAAATGTTGAATAAAGAGGAAGCCGATGTGAGCGGACAATCTTCAAAATCTGCAAATCACCAGTACCCTGGGAGTCCTCCAAGGTCGAGATTGTGCAGCCACGGACCCAAGGGTTCAGAGAAATATTTCTGTCGCAAAGAAATTCTATTGATTGAATGATAACCCTACAATGTCATTCATTTCATCCTCTCATTAGTAGTGCTAATTCTACTTGAACTAGGACTAAGATACTACAACTCTTACTAACAGAATCAAACTAATGGAACTAGTCAATTAGTCAGAAAATAGATAAAACAAAGGACTCTCTCTGGGAAAAAAATAGGACTACTCTGATTCTCCCTTAGCACAACCAATGGGTTGCCCTTCCAAGATCTAAGGCCAAAGTCCTCAAGGCTGGTGAAACTCCGCCAAAGCCCATCAAACAAAAACAAGTCGCACCTTGATCTTTAACAACCAACAATACTCGGCAATAGAGCAGCCAAAAGAAAGATGTGCAATATCTCTTACTTCACACAAACCTCAAGTAGTGGTTAAATGTGGCACCCATGTCGCTTTGCACACTCCAGTAAAAAACCTGCCCTGTCTCACAAGCCAAACAAAGAATGTGATCTTCGGCGGTGCCCTTATTCTCCATGTAAAACTACAGTCACCAACCATCATCACCCTTTCACCTTCTGTCTCCATTCCCAGTAGAGTATAAGTGTTACGTATAGAAAAGTGACTTGCTGACCACACCCAACTAAGAATAAAACCTACTAAGGCAGTTGATTTTTACTCCTTATGCAACTGGATATATTTTATTCTAGTCTGGCAATTCTCCTGGTTTCTCTGGAAATTCACCTTCTAGTTTCGCTTCGATAGACATCTTCATTTTAGATGTATGTTAATATTTCTTTTCTCAACCAAGAAAACCATTCTGGAAGCTCTATACAGAGGCAAGCTCTCACAGATCAGAAAGCCCAAACCCAACCACAGTCTGTGACTACAGGCATATCAATAGAACACCAAAGAATGACCACTTATCTGATGCTAACAAGTTTTTTATATTCTCGTTTTTTTATTAGACTTCTATGCAAGTGTTCAATTATCATACTAATTTACTGCTTTCCACAAACAGGGTTATCCTGGTAAATTTTACTGCCCAAGAATGAATAGCATGAACAAACCTGCATATGCTGCCATTTGTACACATTCACCAACAAAGCCAGTCCTCATTTTTGTCTCTTCTCGTCGTCAGACTAGACTTACTGCACTTGATCTCATTCAGGTGTTGTTCACTTTTGAGGTTGAAATTATGAATCAACATTTGATTCTTATTGGTTGCTAATTTTACATAATGTTGAAATAGCTTGCAGCATCAGATGAGAACCCCCGGCAATTCCTTAATATGCCAGAACAATCGTTAGAAATGGTTCTTTCACAAGTTAATGATAACAACTTGAGACATACACTCCAATTTGGAATAGGTTTGCATCATGCAGGATTAAATGACAGAGACAGATCCCTAGTTGAAGAACTATTTTCAAATAACAAGATTCAGGTTGTTTCCTTATACACATCCTATTGGGTTTATTTTTCTGGTTTATAGTTTGCTTCTGTACACTTTTTCTGTTGGTAAGATTATCATTTTCAAAAGCTTTAGAAACGATTCATCTTGTATCTCTTCTTACTCTGACTTGACTTTATTTCTTACAGATATTAATATGTACTAGTACCTTGGCTTGGGGTGTAAACCTTCCTGCTCATCTTGTTATTATAAAGGTCAGAAAATTTTGCGGGTTCTTTCTGGAAATAGTTTTCAACTCAAATTTATGAACTTTTTGGCTGTTTACAGGGTACTGAATATTATGATGGGAAGGCCAAGAGATATGTTGATTTTCCTATTACAGATATTTTGCAAATGATGGGGCGTGCAGGTCGTCCACAATATGACCAGCATGGAAAGGCTGTTATTCTTGTTCATGAACCCAAAAAGAGCTTTTATAAAAAGGTTAAAAGGAAATTGTTTAATAATTGAAATGCTTTCTTGTGAAATTTCTGACATAACTTTTTGCTTGTTGGCAGTTCCTTTATGAACCATTCCCTGTTGAAAGTAGTTTGAGGGAATGTCTGCATGACCACATAAATGCTGAGGTTGTTTCTGGCACAATACGGCATAAGGAGGATGCTGTACATTACCTCACCTGGACATATTTATTTCGTCGACTGGTATGAAATTCTCTTGATCATTTATTAGATAATTGTTGAACTAATTCATATGCATTCGGACTTCGGTTATTCACTTGAATTTTTTCATTATAAATTTAAATAATTTTTAGATATGGTGTGTTGATCAATATTCTCCTGTTCTGTTGGGGCATGCTTTCAACAACAAAAAGTTTGATAGTACGTAAGAAACAAATCTGACATCCTTTATAACTAACCCAAACACTTGAGTGTGCGAGAGCTATTTATAACTATCTCGAGAGTCCAGACCTTCACAGTTGACACATAATCAATAATAGAGTCATACATGTAAGATGTGTTTTCAATTATAAGATTTAAACTTCAGATATATCATAATAGATGAAACAAACAACACACAAAATATTCCATAGCACAACTCAAGATGTTTTTTTTATACTATGATACAATGATTACAAAATATTTCATAGCACAAGTACATGATGCACATATCCAAAAATAACATATCCAAAGGAATTACAAAAACTTAAAAGGTTTTATATATATCCAGGACTCGTTCCATGTGCAAAATAGTATCATGAGCATTAGCCACCACCTATCATCTCTTAACTTGTTGTCCAAGTACAAGAGAAAAATAGAGTATTTTTCCCACAAGCAAAGGCTCGTATGTATGACCAATAAACAAAATTAAATGCAGATAATAGAATTTACAATTCTCAAATGCTAAATGCATGTAAGACATTATTTATATAAAATATAAGGAACATCTATAAGCATGATACGATCCTTGTACATATAAATCCATAATTCACAACTTTCCTTTTAGGAAACACAAAAGATGTCATACTTAAATCATATAAAATCATATGACATGTTCACATCTTTTTTTTTCATTTATTGTCTTTACTTATCATATTCACCGTTGGCACTGTGGTATCATCACATATCAGTGCACCTAGGTCTCTCGGTAGGGCTTGCTCATTTGAGCCACATAATGATTCTCTTACTTAGGAATCCTAATAGATGAATTCTAGAGATAGCCCTCATAGATAATCTTGTGTGACACTTAGTTTCAATTTTACTGTTATTGTGCAACATAGTCTTTCACTTATTATAGTTTCACCTGAAATACTTAAAGTCACATGATACACGCTGAAATTCAAAGTCCACACTTAAAAAGATATTCAACACAACTGATAAGAGATATGCATCAAAATTCAATAATCACAACTAATCACATAGATAACTTGTCATAATATCCATCCATTAAAATATTTCATTAATACAAATGAAATTTAAAGAAATGATGTTTAACTCATTCGTATCAACTCATATCAGTTCATAATCTCAAATTATTAATTTTAAGAGTAATTATTCATAAGACAAATAATTAAACTTTTCATAATTTATCATGAACCAGATAATTAGCAGTAATTAGGATAAACTAGTTGACCAATTAGACCAACCACACATTCTGGCAGATTGACACACAATCAAAGATTTTTTTTTAGTTTTCACCATATAAGTCCAAATACGATGAAATTTATTTTGTTTGAAAGTGACTCGGAAACCTTTAAATATGTTTTCAGAGTTTTCTACCTCAAGATTTATTTATAGAAATTCCAATAATTACAAGTGTTTAGTGTTCTAGCGATAAATCTGAAAACTGATATGTATAACTTGTTTTCCTCATAACATCCTCTACACATGATTTTGAGGTCATTCCACTTGGATTGGAACTTTAGTTCTATAAGATTTCACACCCTAAGTTTCATATTTTATCTTCAATTACACAATTTATATTTCAATCAGGTTTGTCTCTTCATCCCGGCCAGCAAGACCTGTATTCACTAATTAATCCATAACTCTAAGTACATTTTATTTTGAAAAAAAATCTTTCTTCCGTAGAAACTGAGCTTCTAAGGGGTCATTCCAGAGAAGTTTCATAATTTTGAAGCATTATAAGACATATTACTCATATAGTAAACATTTAGTTACCTAAAACACAACTAAAAGTAGTCTTCTCCACATTAATTTCACAAGCCTATACTATTTGATTTGATTTTCTACAAATCCAAACAACTAATTATTTAGCTTTAAACTTCATATTCAGAAGTTTAAAGCATCACAAGAAAAAATTGGATCCCACCTCATACTTTACCTTAGACTTAGTTAATTATATGGTTAAAAAACAACCAGATGAATGCTTTAAAGGGTGGCACACAAAGGTCAAATATGTTGAAGCATGAGGTGGCAAGTAGTAGATACATAACTGTCATTTAAAACAACTAAGTTTAAGATGAGAACAATTGATAAGTATTGAAATGTTGCATCTCATAAGTCGGTTAAGAAGCACAATATATGGACCAATGAGATTAATTTAAGTGGATTAACCTGTAACTAACTCAGCAAATTAACTTAGGCTCAATTGATTAACTCTTAATTATTTTCAAAGACAAATAAGACAATATAAATAAATCATTTTGCTTTAGGTTATTTTTAAAAGTAATTAAATCAAATTAATTCCTAATTAAGATGATATCATAATTAATTTAAAGTTAATTCCAAATAGGATAATTGACTTAATATAAATCCATAACTATGTGAATTACCTAAGATGTAATTGTTTAGGCTATTACATCCTACCACCTTTAAAAGAAAATTCGTCCTTGAAGTTAAATAATAAAAACTCACCAAAGATATGGAAACTCTTTACGCATTTCCTCGACTTTCTAGGTGGCCTCTTAGTCTTGTCCACGATGATGTTTCCATGCCACTTTCACCATTGCTCCGTAGATCTTATTGTTGATAGTGTGGTTATGTTGCAGCCATATTGCCCATGTGGTAGCCACCATGCCTGCCATGCCCATCACCCCCAAACTCTTACATTTTATAATAATATCTTTTGCCGTGTTGCAAAAACTTTTTATACATGGATAACCACTGTATCATATGGTGAAAACCGACGATTTAGTTGAAACTAGGATTCTGGATGGGTCTTAGGCTTCTGGAATGTAGTTGACTTCACTCTTACCACTGTGGTGTACAAAAGGCTTCCTGCATTATATTTTGAAACTATAATAATGCAGGAAAATTCCTCTAATAAAAATAATGCAAGAAAAATCTTTTGTTTTAGAAATATACATGTGATATGTTACAATAATGAGGACGATTTTATTGATTGACGTAAGGACTTGAAACCTTAAATTTTAGAGTGATTCATGTTGATAATGATGCAAACCAAGGTTGGCCAAATTAATTAACCTTCTAAAACAGCTAGCTCTAAATGAATCTCTGCAAATAAACGAAAAATCAATATTATGAAAATAACTTCTATTGATTCATGATTGTTTGGATTATTCTTCTCCCATACATGTGTTTTATAGGGTTCCATTGGCTAGAATCATATGAATACTAGGAAGTTAGAACTCTACTACAACTAGGCAAAATAACAGAAGTACACAAGTTAAAACCTAGAAGAATTCTAGGGTTCTTATTAGAAACCAAAATCAAAGAAAACAATATAACAACAAATTAAAATTCTAGGACTCCTAGTTTAATGGAACTTTTCCTACATCAACATTCTCGTGAAATCTTAATTAAAAAAACCTTGTCATGTGTATATTATCATGAACCTGTAATATATATCTAGACATGGCCCTTTTCTGAAGAAGATGCCCATAAGTAGGTTTGTGAATTGATTTGATTGGATGTAGCAATATAAACTACTTAATGTAATATCTATCTAAAAAATGTTATTTTAATTTACTTCCCTTGGACTATAACTTATTTTTAATTTCATCCCTAAACTAAGGAAATACTTCTTACCTCCTTGGAACTAAAGTGTTTATTTTGGAGGTCATTCATGTCATATGGGGAGTGGGGGTGCAGACAATCGAGATGGATCAGTGTTTATCGGTGGCAATATGATTTCAACTTTATTGTACCATCTTCGAAGGAGAAAGATGTTTCATGACCCACAATTGCCTTGTTTTCTGTGGTTTTTATTGCTCCCCTTTAGGTGCACTCCACCATTACAGTTACAAGATTGTCACTAGAAGGCTTGCTAGAAAAACTAAATACAAAATTGTGGCATGAAAAAGGAACAACACATAGAAAGTAAGATAACTTGGGCATTGCCCATGGGTTGAGTGGGCGCAATACAGTGCATAACAAGCATGGCAAGGCGGCCGGTGATATTCTCCCCACCTAAGTCGGCGACAATCCTCATTGTCGTTGTTCCACGCTCTTTGATGTTTTGAACTTCTATGCTGACTTCGCTTGCTAAGTCTTCATGGGAAGGATCTTCTAGGCTTCAACATCTTGAAGGTCGCACAATGAGTCATCGCATTGGGAAAATCTTTAACTCGATGCCTTTTGAGGAGTTTGGCGTAGAACACTAGGTATTAAATAAGGCTTTGTGGAAGCTCCACTAGATAAGCGGAATTCCGTTAACTCCTCGACATTGCTTCAATGTGCCTTTTTGTTGTAGGTTGACAATGCTATTTCAACCTCTAATCCGGACTTTGCGGGCAAAAAGTAGACCTTAACTTCTCGACAGAACTCATCCCATGTCGCAAAGGGTTTTGCAATGTTGCAATTGACGTTGTGGCAATGGCAATGCCCATCGGCCACATTTTGGAGATAGAAAGACATCTTCACCATCCTTTGTCATGCCCAAGGCCTTTAGGTACTTTTGGACATTTCACAAGAAGTCATTGATTTCCTAGGCCGACCACTCGGCCTTGTATGACTTCAGCTTCGGAACATTAATTCGTGGCTCGCGGAAGACTTTGTAATGCGTCAACTTTCATCTTGTGATCGTCGTCTAAGCTCTTCTCGGAATTCCATTAGGCCTTCAAGGACGACATCTCGCGTGGCAAGAAGGATCTTCGTGAAGGACTCCTTAGCACCTTCATGGTCATTTCCATCGTTTCAAGTTGCTCGTGGAGCGGCGTAATCTCGTTTCTCAAGCCCTCAATGTCCACTGTCATGGTGAGGACTCACTCCTGCATCCCAAGTTGGTCTTGCATCTCGTCCATGTCCACCATGAATTGACCTAGCGACCTTCGAAAGAGGACATCAGGTCCTTTGATCTTGAGCGATCATGCTCTGCTCAGAGCATCTTCTTAGGTTGAGCTTGATCGTTGGTCATTTCGGAAGTTGGTGCCATTTATGCTGTGGCATCATAGGCCTCGATTGCCTATGGAGTGTATGGGGCGCTACTGAACATTGTATGGGTGCAGTTGGGCATGTTAGGAGCACATTGTTGGCACGTCTTGATGTGCCGACGACGTCATTTTCGATATGGCGTTGTTTTTTTTAAAGCAGGAGAACACTCTAATACCACTTGTCATGGACCACTCTTGGGAGTGCTTGACCTCGTGTGGCGTCTAGATGAAGAGGCCCTATACAAGCCTATTTCGATTGAGCAATGGCTTGAGTGGACGCAATGCAACACATGACAGGTGCTGTGAGGTGGTCAGTGCATGGTCATGTTGACATGTTATGGCTAGTTTCCCCATTAGCACACATTTGTGTAACTCATCCAGACGAATTTCTCTCTGCCATGTGGACACTCATTATTAAATAATTTTCTCTCCATGTCACCTTATAAATTTATCAAAGACCTTAAAAAATAAAACAAAACTAAAAGAAATAAAAAAATTGGAGCTGCTGCCCTTGTTGATGATCACAGGGGTCGTCACTCCCCTCCCTTCTTTCCTTCGACTTCCAGAGGAGAGAGGGGGGGGGGGGGGGGAAG
>LTAE01000774.1:45084-60605 GCA_001647135.1 Pontederia paniculata
TATATATATATATATATATGTATAGTCATTCAATATGTATATGCAGCTAATTTCGTGTGATGTATATTCATTACTCCCATATATATATGTATAGTCATTCAATATGTATTTCCATTATTAGTGATTGACATGAAAATGCCATTAATATTTGTAAGAAAACAAAGCTATAAGAGAAAGAATGAAAAGCTAGATAGTGTTCTTGAATGCCAAATACAAAATGAATGGATAAATTTCTAACATAGCAAAATCATCATATTGTTACATTTTTTCTTTATAGTGATATAAACCTTTGGAATGTAATTTAAAGTATGAAAGGATGATCATAATGTAATTCCAAAGATTTTAGATGAAATAAAGTTGTAAAAATCTTTTCAGGCAAAAAAATTCTTAATGCACGTGATGATAAAATAGTTTTTTATATGAGCATTTTATGTATTTTTTGTGCATTATTATGTAATTGTCATATTGGTTCATATTGGGATTGCATTGAATATATATGGCAAAAATAATTTATGTATTTTTTGTGCATTATTAAGTATCCCTTGTCCTTTGGGACTGAATTGCTCTATATGCATGTATTGAGCCATTATAATGGAGACTTGGAACACGCATTGATCCATGTTATTTTTCTTGATTATCGTATTGACATGTACTAGAGTAAGCACAGTAACACATGCGGAATTTGATATTCTATTTCGTGATATATTGTGAATTAGCTTTACTTTAGATACAAGCTTTAGTGATTTGAAAAGTTATGTTTCATGTATTGTTCCCTTATATTATACTTTTACTTCACTCACCAATCACATGATTTTTGTTTATTTTAACCCTTTTCAAATTTTTCATATTGTCGGATTGTGTTGGCATGAGCTTGCTTTTTTTTTATTGGATGTAATTGAGGTTGAGCTATTAGAGAACTTCTAACCCGTTTTGATTTTATGTTTGGAAGCATGGATGCATTTTTTATATCTAGGTTTGAGAATATGGTGTAAATAAAACCGTGTTTGTGAAGTTTGTATAAATGTTAATATTTCAAAATACTAAGCATTAGATAGTTTGAGGGAAAAAAATATGAATGTTGTGTATCATCGATTAGTTAGGGTTTTATGATCAATTTTTTTATTTTTTGTATGGAAATATGTGTTTAGTAATATGTTATTAATAAAAGAGGTTTTGTAGCTTGATTTTGACAATATGTTAAATGATTTAGGAGTTTGATATTAAGGATTATTCAGGGAGTCAATTTACTTGGAGGATAAGTCTCACTATTCTAAGTTTGTGTTATACATTTGTTGTGTTTGTAGCAATCCCTTAATTATGATGGAAGAAATTTGAAGAAGTCATCGAAAAGTACTGTTCATATTGCTCTCATGACAAAAAAAATAATTAACTTCCTCAAAGTTGAGCAAGATAATATGAAATTGATCAATGTGAAGTCAAACTTGTCATGTTATCAAGACTTGTGTCACAAATGGTAGCAACTAAAGATGAAAGCGTAAGAAAATAACTCATAGGAGATTTTGGTCTTCTAACAAATTTACAACATTAAATCACATGTATATGATGATGTTTATGAGGGAGCAAGATTAGAAAGAAGATGAAAAAAAGCGGGAATTCTTCTTTCCAATAGTCGAAGCCTAAAAGCTATGAAACAAGAAGAACAACGATATTAGATAACAATCACAATCATGAAATTAAAGTTGTGAAAAAAATGTTGAAAGAATCATGGAAGATCTTCCTATTATAAAAATACTAAAGCTTACATCAAATATGATAAAATAGAATATTATATGAGAAATTGTTCTATGATGCAATGACAACGACATCCATATAAAGCAGAAAAAAAAGAAAACAACTAATTGCACAAGTGTGCAGCTTTAAGTATGTAGATTTCAAATGCAATAATTATAGGCAATTTTCCTATATATGACACTATAATGATGTTTTTGCTTATTTTGATTCTATGCATATGTCTCCAATTTCTAAATGTCTCGAGACAAAATAAATATATGGTGATTTCTATTGTTGATGGCAATACATTAACTTCTAATAGTCTATAAATCATGTGTAATTAAAGTGAGGCCTTGGACAATTGATGTGATTGTTTTATATATGTGTGACTTTGATGAGTTTTTCGATATGAACTAGTTGTGTGCTTTATATTTCCATGAGAAGCAAGTCACATTCTCAATTTCGAATTAGTCATCGTTTTATTTTAAATGGAGATATATTAAAATGAATTGTCATATTAAGATATATCAATATGAACTGTCCTATTAGTATAAAGATATATCAAAATTTTTGAAAGACTATTGGTGAAATGACACGAAGACATTGTGAAATATGCATCCAAGTGCTTAGTCATATTACAATCACTTCTTATTCAGCAATGATAATAAAAAAATGTGATTTATCACGATTTCATTCAAAAATTGTCGAGGATTAGCAAGGATCAAAATGCAATATGAGTTATTATAAATAGATTAACAATATTATCTCAATTATACATGGCACAATGAACTACCCTTTCAGGAAACAAGGACGGATCTATGTTAAGGAGATTGTTTGAATAGATCGAGTACTAGTTAATATCACATATTATCAAGACTTGTTTTACATATATTTTTTAACAACTTTGCAAACGAAAATGGATAATTAAAAATACCAATCGAAAATTAAAATTTATACTTAAATTTTACTTTTCATCCACAATGGATAGTTGCATACAAGATTACAATTAGGGTTTGTTTGGTTAATGGAATACAATATTCTTTGGAAAGACGACATTCCATGAAATGTAATTCTACGGAATCATATTCCTAAAAATTAATCTTCCCATGTTTGGTTCAAGTTCAAAATCTATTCAAAATTAACTTGATTTTATAATTCATATGAAAAATGAAGAATATTCAAAATTAAATGAATGTTATGTGAGAGAAAGTAAAATATTAGAGGAGGAAAAGAATAAAAAAATTAACGAGAGAGAAAGTTATGATGTTAAAGGAAAGATAAATAAAAGATTATAGAAGAGCGAAACTAAGTAAACTACAAAAGATTAAAATTTGGAGGACTAAGGAAGTTATGAAATTATATTATAGGAGAGAGAAAATGATAAAATTGGAGGAAAAAGAAAATTATGTAATTAGATTATAGGAGAATAAAGATGAAATATTAAATAGGAGAGAGAAAGTAAGGTATTACATAGAGAGAAATTGTGATATTAGAGGAGAGAGAAAGTGTGATATTATATATGAGAAAAATGAAAAAATAGAGGAGAGAGAAATTTATGAGATTAGATCATAGGAGATAGAAATTATAGGAGAGAGTGAGTTATTACATGAGAGAGAAAATAAGAAAAATAGAGAGAAAGTGAAATATTATATGAGAGAGAAAGTAAGGTATTATATGAGAGAAAAAAGTGAGATACTAAAGGAGAGAGAAAGCAATGCATTATATGAAAGAGAAAGTGAGATAGTAGAGGAGAGAGAAAGTGTGATACTATATATGAGAAATGTGAAAAAATAGAGGCGAGAGAAAGTCATGAGATTAGATTATGAGAGAAAAAATTGAAATATTATGAGAGAGAGAAAGTGAGATATTATATGAGAGAGAAAATGAGAAAAAATGGAAGAGAGAGAAAGCAAAATATTGTAGGAGAGAGAAAGTGAGTTATTACAAAAGAAAAAAAAAAGGAGAAAATTGGAGGAGAGAAAGTTATGAGATTATATTATAGGAGAGAAAAAGTAAAATATTACAAGAGAAAGTAAGTGAGATATTACATGAAAAAGAAAATAAGAAAAGTAGAAGATACAAAAGGTGAAATATTATAAGAAAAACAAAGTAGGATATTATAAAAGAGAAAAAATAAGAAAATTGGAGAAGAGAGAAAATTATGAAATTAGATTATAGGAGAGAAAAAGTGAGTTAGAAGAGAGAAGTGAAAATTAAATATTATATGAGATAAGATGATGAGGTTGAAAGAAAAAGACGAGAGAGGAGAGAGAAAATTATAATATTGAAGAAAAAAATAAAAATAAGTAAGAAAATATTAATATTAGAAGAAAGAGAAAAAGAGAAGTTCATATAATATTTGTTTTAGAGGTGACAATTTTTTTTTAAATATCAATTTATAATGCATTATAATATAAAATATTATCGCACCTTTTAGACTGAATAAAATTTCTTTTATTTGGTGAAATATTATTTAAAAAATATATAATTCCTAAATAGCTTACTAAGTTAGTCAATTCATATATATGAATATAACATACTACATGCATATAGTGCAAAACCGTACTCATGTTCTATTCAAATATAAAAATCTTATAAAACACGTCGGCAAAACAAACTTCACTAATTCTACTTGATTCTTATTTTTGCTTACTAACACATCACTTGATTATTTCATTAACATAGATGAATGAGATACCAGATAACCCATCATAAGAACTACCGCAAAATCAGGGCATCATCTATGTGAAGAAAAATGAGACCATATTAGTACAAGCGGTCAAGTTGGAGAATACGTATAATATTAGTAATGACCAATCATAAATTTCTAAGGGCTAGATATGTGTGGCTTTGCCTTAAGAAACATATCCTGATCATATATTTTATTTATTCTGAAAATATGTAATGTTACTGCATTCCTCTCCATCTCAAAAACGATGGGAGCTACAAAATGTTTCCCAAGTCTCAATATACAATAAAACTATACTTTCGGGTAAGAACACCCGCACAATAAACCACGACCTTCATGTAGTGGCTAGTGTTGCTTTCTTTAAGTTGAAGCAGGCAGAACGACCTAAAAAATCCCCCCTAAGTTGACTATGATTTGCGTGAAAGGTAGGAGAATGCAGAAAAGCAACAGTACAAAAAGAATCAATAAATTGGTACATTAAATTGAGAAACACGCAATCCTTTCAGGCAGGCTTTCTGGGGGCGGAAGTGCAGTGACATATCTCTGCAGAAATGTTCTGCGACTTGCAGCTTCAAGATTGGAAGAGCCCTCGACTACATCTGTATGAGTCCGGGCATGGAACTTGCCTAACCGATTGACAATAGAGAACCTCTCCAATTCTTGGCACTCAAATTGCACATCTAATAATGATGTTTTCTCCGACCTGGCGTAGAACAAAGTGAAGAGTGAATTAATTCTAATAGCAAAGAGGTAGTTTTTCAGTGTATAAATGCATATGAAAATACAAGATCCAAAGCAACATATTCTAGTAACAGTAAACTATGTTACTAAGGAAAAATATATGAAATAGAAACAAGGTGTGAAGTAATAAAGATGTATCCACAAAAGACCAGCAATAGAAGAGTGCCAACCTCAGAAAAAAAAAGTAACATTATTCTACTAATAGTAAACTCTGTTATTAAAAGAAAATTAGACGAAATAAAAAGGTGTGAAGTAACAAAGATGTATCCACAAAAGACCAAGAATGGAGTGGTACCTCAAGAAATCACTTTCAAGTTTCTTGGATCTTTCAATAAAATCTTCCACCACGGATGGCTTGAGTTTCTTGGTTGTCCTAAAACATAATTTAAAAAAATCTCACTCAAATGACCATGGTACCAATGAATGTATAGGAAACAGTATGTCCTCGTGAAACAACCTAAAGATTAGAGAATCAAAATGAAATAATACTCTTGACCAAAAGATGAAGTACTATACAGAAAGATGAATCGCAAAAATGAGAGATCTACGAATGAGCATGTAACATTCGACAGGGCAAAGACGACACCACTTACCAACTTTGATTTTCCAGGTTAGCACCAGAATCTCTTGCTGCAAGAGATAACATACCACATGCATCTGCAAGCACATCTTTTGCAATACAAAAGGTCATACTTTCATAAGATGAAGTTGCTTCTTCCCCCAATATTCTAGCTGGTACAGCTGGAAGAAGTTGCTGTGCCAGCTGAGTTGTCAGTATCAGCCTTCTTCGAGATTGCACAACTGATGAAATATCTTCTATAGTTTCAGATGTGTCGCCTACCTATTATTAGATGAAGCAAAATAAGCCCCATATAATGGTAAAACCAAAACAAAGGCCAAGTTCATATGGAAAATGACCAAACCTTCTCAATAAACCTATTTGAAGCCTGAGCCCAATCAAGTTCTCCTGTGCTGTAAAAAGAAAATGTTGCGAGTTCAGAATACTGCTTGGCATTTAGATTAAAATGAGTGTAGAAAAGGCTACATCATAACATGGTTCTTAATGTAGTCAACTGAAAGGAAATACATATTAATCAAAAGTGATACTATTGAAAGCCACCACCTGATGCTTAGCAACCTATGTGAACCTTCTGTAACCAATTTGTGCCATGGAAGCTTTAAAGTAGACCTTTTCCTTTTCTTTGATCTTTGAGCTATCCCATGATCTAGTAGAATAGGAAGCAGGACGTAAGATGATATTTCACTTGTGACCACATTCGTTGGCGCTGTATTTTTCTCATGAGGGACAATCTCATTGCCATCACTTCTTTGATCAACCACAGGATTATAACCCATTCTCGGAATTTTTGGGATACGGTACTGCTGAGCAGAAGCATTTACACTCAGTTGGCCATTGAAGCTACCAGCAATTACTGCACCATTTTTATAATTTCCATACTTCTGAAACCATGAAGGTGCCATCTGAGAATTTATTTGAGTTTGCTCAGTTCCTAATAATAAGTTTGAAGCTGGAGTTGTGCTATGAGCTTGCATTGAATTTTGAAGAACATGGTTCTCGACAGTAGCAGAAGTGGACAAATTGTTCGCAATGTGCTTTGAACCAAAGCTAAACATTTTGGCATCTGATGACAGTGCACCTTGTGAAGATTCATTAACTTTACCATCTTCACGGACATGGAAACTGGGATTTTGGACATAAGCAGATTTTTGAGTAGCATTCCAGTGCATTTGAGGAGCGTTAGAAGTGTAATCAGTACCTTTCAGACTCTTTCCTAACAATTTGCTTGGACCAGAATCAGAACCCTTCATTGCTTGCATTTGATGTAGTAAGGAATAATTTTGCTGTCGAGCATCCACAGACATTGAAGTGCTTCCAGAGAACCCAATATCACTGTTTCCAACAGACATAGCTGACGTAAAAGTATTTACTGCCTGAAAGTGAGCAGCTGAATCATGCCCACCTTTGCCTCTGTCCATATCCTGTTGATGCAAGCGGACTAGGGATGAAACAGAGACATTAGAGGGACCACCTGAGGGAGTCCTTTCTGCTACTTCTTCGCCTTGAGGTGAGGTAACAGTCTTAGGAGCAGAATCCACATCAGCTCGTGGTGGTTTTAAGAAATTACTCTTAATCAGATGTTCATCTGCATGACCCATGGTAGAATATCCTGTGCCAACTTCAGGAGTATTTTCGCCTTTGCTTCCTTGATCATCACCTTTTTGAAGGCCCCAGGAACTTGTATCCCTGTTATTATTTATTATAGACTGAAGTAATTGTGGAGTAAGTTTTGCAGGGTGCAGACCAGCCAGATGCTGTTGAGCTGATATATTTGACCACACATTTTGCAACATCCTTGAGAAGCCAGCTTGCGGAGTCATTCCAGCTGTAGAAGGTTGAAGTCCTAATCTTCCTTCAGTGAATGGACCTGAATTTTGTACTTGAGGAAAACCTACAACCATTTTCTTCATATTATCTGTCTCTAAAGAGGGAGAGTTTGAATTGGCAGGTACATGAGTATCAGCCATGGGAACAAGCCTTGAAGGGAGAACTCCCCTAACTGGAGTAGGCAGTGATGCTGAAACTGATTGACCAGTTACAACTCCATCACGAGAATCTTGAGGCCTCCACTGGGTTGAAGAACTTCTGACTGCAGATTGACTTGATACTTCATGCCTAGTGGCAGGTACATTAGTTTGGTTGCCAAGAGGAAACTCCACAGATTGATGTGATACTTCATGTCCAGTGGAACTAGAAATAGTTTTTCTCTGATGCTGCTGATGCAGGAGGAAAGTTTTTCCACTACAATTTTCCTGTTGTTGCTCATTTGTGGGATAGGGAAGATCAGAGACAGTGGCCAGTAGTGACCTAAGTTGCTCTCCTGACTCTGAGGCTTCCTTGTGCTTTTCACCAGATATGTTGGATAAATTGTCTCTTTCTGATGCTTCATTTAAGGGAAGAGATTGCCTTGGAGGTGCATAAGTTGACACCATTTGATCATTGTCCTCTGCCTCTTGATTCAATCGTTTACTATTCTTAACATCATTTATGGACATTTGAGAAGACAATGCAAAGTGTGAACGTTGTTGCCTTTGAGATGGTGGTGCTAATTGTAAACCAAAGCCTTGCATTCCAGATGACTGGGTAAACAGTGAGGAAGAAGTATTAACAACAGATTCTGTGGACTTATCAGGCTCGGGCACACTGCCGCAGTTCCCTGAGTGGTCCACCTTGTGAAGAAGCTCAAGCATGTTTTGGCTACAAAAGATCATGAATAATTTAAGCATTGTAAACTAAATAGCATAGACAACTTTGTTGATGCTTCATCCAAAACAAGAACCCTTTAAAGATCATAAAATCATTCAAAAGTTAAAGATAAAAAACAATTTGGTAATGAAAACATAGAGATACATGAAAGGAAGTTCCAAAGAAAGCGAAACATAACCCAGGACAGGTTTAAAAGTTCAATGTGTAATGCCCGAGAACATATGGAAAAAAAGGATGGCAATGAACCATGTTCCGCTCAGACATGGCTCTTGTCACACCTAAGGGATAAAAGTCCTAGTTTATTTTAATTAGAATTTCGAGTTTGATTATGCTTTAACCTTATCTGAAACCCTAAACTAGTTATACAAATCCTAGGTCACGAAATTAATTCACCATGGGCCATTTTCTTTTCTCCCAGACGTCATGAAGTTTCTCTCTCCCTTTCCTTCCTTCTCTCCTCTTTTCTCGTAGGAGAAGCAAAACCTCTTTCTAATCATCATAGATCCATATAAAAGAATATATATTCACACCAGATCTATTGTCTCTAATAATTATGTATATGTTTCATAATTGATAGTAAGTTTTTCTTGTAAATGTTTTATTATTTTCTAGACTCCTATTTGACCTTATTCGTGACGGCAAGAGCAAGCGCCGTCGCACGTGTAGTTCGACATGGATCTCTTCGCTCAACCGGGAGGAACTAGACAGAACCTTGACGAGGGTTGTGTCACCTTGAACACGGACCATGTTTTAATGTTTACTTGACGATAACCTAACGTGGGTCATATTCTATCGAACCCGGTCGCATCGAACTTAGGAAGAATTGGCATTACCCACCACTTGAAGCAGACCGTGTTCACGTTACGCGATCCGTGTTCAATAATAGATAAACACAATTATTTGAAGGTGTTAATTGTACCAATGAAATGGTCAGTGTTGCAGTGCAAACAGACAACGTTTGGCAATGAAACCATGATTGATGATGCATGAAGAAAATGGGTTGGGTTGCGTCCCACCCGATGCGGACCGTGTTCCAATTAAGATGTGAATGTTCTTTAATGCTTAAAAAGAAAGATCCAATATGTGATTAAAAAAAAGTTCACAAGATTAAGTAATCAAGATAAAAGAAGAAAAAAGTGGGTCATCATGTGCACTGATTGTCAAAGTGAGAAAAGAACTAAAGTTAAAGATAAGGACAGAGGTGTACTGGGAGGTAACATAACAAAACCCCAAGCTGATAAAGAAAAAAAATACTTGTGATTATTGTACGATCATTAACGAACATATATAAAAGTGCCATGATGATCGTTTAAAAAACGAAAAGTTCACAAAATGAAAAAATGAAAGAAAAAAGTTAACTGGTATCTTCTAAGAAAGAAAGTCAAAGAAGTAAAGATGAAAGCAAAAAAAAGAATGTTAAAAAAAATATTCTTCCAAGTGAAAGAATGATACAAAGTTAAAGAATGAAATGCAGGTAGGAAAGTGAAACAAATCCAATATGATTGAATATATATACCTTGATGCCTTAGATTATTAACATATTTTATTTTACCCTATTGAACCATACATACAAGGTATTAACTCACGAAAGATCAAAGCCCTCGGCATCTAGGTCGTATAGGTAATCAGAACTAAAAGATGATGATGATGATGATGATGATGATGATGATGATGATGATGGCATGGATAGCAATGATGTTCATGATGACACAAGTTATTGCACATAGCTTGGACTAGATCTAGTTAGGTGCTTAATAAATTGAGATATAATAATTTGTATTGGGATTTTATTATATTCAGTTGTAGTTTATGCCGGATGACTTCACCTTAGCCCTTATTTTTAATTAAGACTTTCGCAATGCAAGGTTTTATTATTTATTTTAGTTTCCGCACACATATATTTTGTTGACTATAAAAGAATCAAATGTCTAAGTCAAGATGAAATTTAAGCAAGAATAACGTCCCCGAGAGTCATCCGAACAAGCATTTGGAGCATGTTTTTGGGGACATTATACAATGTCATCTTTATGATCTTTTTAGCGGGTTTTTTTATGATTGTCAAGTTTTCCGGGGACATTATACAATGTCATCTTTCTGATTTTTTTAGTGGGTTTTTTTTTATGATTGTCAACTTTTCTTTTTAGAACTAAAAGGATTACTAGCAAGGTAGAAGTTGTCATCCAAATCCGTTGATTGAGATAAAAGACACAAGCTACATAGTGGAAACTGAAACAGGAAAATGCAACCTTGTCATATCATTACAAGTCCACACCGACTCCGCAAATTATTAAATAAGTACATACAATTTAATTTTAAAAAAAATAAATAAATCTGCAAATGTATATTGGAAAACCGTCGTTAAGAAGTTTTAATAAGCTAAGAAAAACTTGCAACTTCGTTTAAGAAAAAAAAACTTGCAACTGGGCAATAACATAATCATCAAGTGTTTACTCAAGAAAACAAAAATGTGAGAAAAAAGAAAATTTCATTTCCTACAAATTTCAACATGGCTTCTTAGGAAGATGTGGAGGCACCCATTCAAATAGAAGCCAAGTCAAATGCAGAAATGAAATCTACCCATTTTGAGTGAAATTTACCTTGTTTGGGCACTGTTTTTACTTTGGGAATAATTAATAGCTGATCGATCAAAAGATGTGGAGTCATGAACAAGGATGGCGGCATCTCTAGGTTGTGCCTCATCTGTTCTGGTTACAGTTCTCTGTAAATAAGAATACACAAAAAGCCATAACTAGGATGGACAGATAATGAATACCCCTATAGCAGTCAACTAAGGGAAGACTTGCATACCTTTGTGATATCCATAGTATCATCAGGAAATATCGGACCATTAAATCTTGACTTTCCTGTGAATACTTTTCCTTCATTTTTAGATCCTTGAATGATTGAGTTAGAAGCTCCCTGGAAATATGACAAGTTTCTTCTAGGGTAGGAGGATTCCACATTCATCCCCAAATTGGAAATTTGGTTCTGAAACATATTATACCCCACAGTTTGTTTGTCAGAATGGTTGGATGGTTTTTGGCATTCATGTAGGTTAGAATTTTGATCATGACCACTCAAAGAGAAAATTTGTTTTTCACCATTGATAATGTTAGATTGGTTACCAAATGACCTGCTTGAAACATAACCTTCACCTGAAACCACTTTGGGATGTACTTTGTTGTAATCATAATTGTCGTTCAGCCTTTCATTACCACTTTCGGTCGGAAATTCCCAATTTTGATATCTGCCACTTTGTTGATTATGTCCTTTTTTAACATTTTGATCACCTTCAGAATTTATGCACGAATCAAGGGCAAACGATTTTCCAAAAACAGTTTTCTGTGAACTTGTTTGCTGATTATTTTCATTATTCAATGTCGGGATAGAACCATAGTTAGCTAAGAAAGAGCCTTCAGAATGGACCTGAGAAAGGTTATTCCCAACTGATTGCACTCCACTGTTCATATTAGCATGGCTACTATGAAAACTCTGCATATTTCCATCACCAGAAAAATTTGAATTACCAACTCTGCCATGATAGTTTGAATTCCAGTCACTAGGCCTACGACTGGCTGGCCTAGCAATGTCAGACATGTGTGAGTCTTGCTGTTGAGTCCAAACACTCTGGATATGTTGCATGTCTGATGAATTGTTTTCCTGCTGCTGGTATGTCTGTCCCACCCACCTTTCATCATTTTCAGGTACTTGCACTTGACCAACTTCTTGAAGCTGGTTCTGTTTCCGAACTTGATGACATTGCTTATCATTTGTATGCCTAGGAGAGAGCTGAAATGTTAGGTGGGAGGCATCAGCTTGTGTACTGTTGCGTTCAGCAGGTATCCTTTCAAATGACGGTTGAAAAGTTGGTGCATTAGACAAACTTGGTCCTGCTTCAGTATCATTAAACAATGTAAGAGGTTTTGTTGTCAAAGATGCACTCTGCAGGTTGCTATCATTCCAAGCGGCTAACCGCTTGCCACTGTCACTAGAAATAACTGAAGGCTTGAATATCGATTGTTCCATATTTTGGAAATCCAGTCCACTCCACTCTTCCTGGCTCTCTTTATCACTAATAGAAGATTGCACAGCCTCTTGCATAAGAGCACTCCAACTCCCACTCTGAATAGATGGAAATCCACCCAGATAATCATTTGCTAGAGGAAGCCCCTGCAAAAAGCCTCCTGCACCAGAGGTGATACTTCCACTTAAGGAAGCTCCCCAATTGTCATCATCCGTGCCAAATAAGATCTTCTGCTCTGTAGGGTCCAGACTAGCTACATATTTAGATGTCCCAGCTTGCTCTGCTGGCTTTTCCTGCATGCTGCCTGACCAATCAGGTTGCTCTTGCCTTACATGGAACTGATTCTGACCACCTTGAACATCATTCGTTTTTGCAGTATTAAGCATTTCCATAGAAGCATGTCCAAAGAATCCTTTCGCTTCAAAATTCTGTGCAGTTCCTAAGTTTGTGTCCTCCAAACAGCTTTGAGGAATAAAATGTTCATTGTTCCGAAAAGAATTAAATTGACCTGAATTTTTTTCTAACTGGTTTCCAGCTTCCTTAGTCATGAAATTGTTGCAATCATTAGACATCTCTGAGAGTTGAGAATAATAATTTGTGGAGCCTCTGGAGCTTGACATGGGGATGCCATGGAAAGACTGATCAGGAAAGTATCCCATGGATCTCGTAGATGGACTTTGGTCATTGGAAACTATGATACCATTAGTAGTATTGTGCATAGAAGAACTAGTTGCGTTAGCCCAGTTCATGTTACCAGAAACAAACATATGTGAGTTATCAGGCACCGCAGGCAGAGCCCCCGTTAAATTATTTGACCATGTATAATTTGGCACATTATGATTAGGCATCCCATTCATCATGGCTGATTGATTCAGTGTGAACGCCTTTGTACAAGCAGACAGCTGGTGCCTTGCCCCATTATCTAGCTGCTGAAGTTGTTGCTGTTTCTGTATGTCTTGTAGCTGCTTATACATTAGCTTCTGTTGCCAAAACTGCATATCACTGACAGAAGGGTGCTGACTTGGATGAGGTTGTGACATCCCAAGGAGGTGCTTGTTCTAAACAACTACAGAATACAAAAAAAATTCTAACAGGTGTCCCAACGAGCTCTTGACATTCCAAGTCCAACGATTACACCCCTGTTATAAGTTGAGCATCAAAACATTGATTATGAATGTATATCCAAGTAAGCCATCTAATATTACACTCAAACTACATTTAATAAATCCTCTTATTTTTAACTTTTTCACTTATAATATGATAGGTTAGATATGTAACAAAAAGTTCATGAGTTCCTCAAAAGAAAAAGAATTCATGATTTAATCAGTTATCTTCCTTTTCCAAAATATGATTAATGAAATTATAGGCATAAAAAAATGAAAACTCATCCTCACAAACAAAAAACACCATACTGAACAGATGGTTAGACCTTGATATATAACATGATTTAACAATTTTTTAAGTTGCTTTTGTGGGGTAATCACAAAAATGACAATCCACGAGGGAGAAGCCAAGAGAAGAGTTAATTGAAACATCTTGAGCATTAAGAACTGAAAAATCCCAAAGAAGCCACGTCATATACCAACCTATGGACAATAAGATATGAATGATCAGTTGCTGACTCGTGATTTAGTTAAACCATAAGCTGCATCTTGCAGGAAACAATTAGAGCCCTTTTAGAAAATTCATTCTTGGAGTCCATCTGAACAACCATCTCCCACAATCATATTTCATATTTTTAAGCTACTGGTACACAAAAGCACGGTTCTGGACGCATGACTATCTCTTTCCCAATAAGCTTTTCAATAGAAGCAAACCCTGCATAAAGCAACAAAGTTATTCCACAGGAAGAATTAGTAAGAAGAAAAAAGAACATAAATAAAAAGAAAAGAAAATTAACATCATGATGAAAGAATAAGTTAGGAAGACCATCAATGAGGTAAAATACAGGCGAAATGAGATAGCTCTACCCCTAATTCAAAGCTATCAAGAGTATTGACTTGTATATGTCACATAAGAAGAGAATACATCTTCATTTTTCTCATGCAGGAAATAAGTAATTACAGAAGAAACAGCCATGCAACTCCATACTCTGAAAAGAGGTATTACACTCCATATTATAGAAAAATAGTGGTAAGTCACAGATGTTACAAATGAGAAACTTGACCAGCCTTTTGATTTAGGTGTTCCAACGAAGTACAGCTACATATATACCAAGAATCGTCATATTTCAACACACACATACACCCTCCCACAAGAATATGCCTAAACTACGACACTGAAAGAGCTAAAGATCATAACTTCAATATTAATTCCGAACATTTCTACATTAAAAAGTGTGAAAACACAGCAGTAGAATCACAATCATACAAAGGTTTTATGATGCAGAATTGAAAGGTTAAGCACATCAGTGATTATCGGGTGCTAGCATCTTTTGAGAAAATACATTTAGCACCAACAGATAGGAAAGGATCCAACATATGAATTATAAAAACGCAAAATAGAACTAATATCGCGAAAGGACCTTCGATGATAAGCAAACATAAAGAGTCAAAGAAATAGAGGTTCATGCACAAGAATTTAGAAAGGAAAGTGTTACAACAGAGAAGAATCAACACATAGGAGACACAAGATTTAACGAGGTTCACCCTTAACTGCGCTACATTCTGTAGCGGCGACAGAATTCATTTTGATAATGGAAGAAAATAATAGATGATAAAAGATGTAGAATAACTCAAAACTTAGGGAGTTTATACAGGGACTTCCAATAGAAATAGGAAACCAAAAACTCTAGATCCGTCTAGGTTTCGAGGGCTCCACCCTGAGCCCCCGAAGGGGATTTACCCTTAACTGCACTACGTCCTCGGGCAGCGGCAGATATGGAAGAAAATAATAGATGATAAAAGATGCAGAATAACTCAAACCTAAGGAGTTTATATAAGGACTTTCAATAGAAAATTAGAAACAAAAACTCTAGATCTGTCTAGATTTTGGGGGCTCCGCCCCGAGACCCCGCAAGGGGATCCCATCTAGACACCCCCCCCCCCCCC
>LTAE01000775.1:1179-14641 GCA_001647135.1 Pontederia paniculata
ATATATATATATATATATATATATATATATATTACAACAGCTCATTCTTCTTCATATTTTCATATAGACTTACTAATGTAATCCTATGAGCAAATGGTTCACATTAGGATTGCATTGTAATATAAAGAGTTGCACACATATTTTATCATATATATATATATATATATATCCTTCATTGGTCGCTTGCTACGTGCTCTTCTTGTAATACCCCAAGTTAGTGGTCTAACAACTGGACACATGACAACCCTACATTTCACCCTATTTTTTACTCAAGTCCAAGAATAAAACCCATTTTTTCTAGGTTCTCTCCTACCCGTAATTACTCTTCATCTCTCTTGGTTATGTCACCAAGGAGCTAAGAAATCAGCCTCAAGTTCACTTCAAAGGGAAATTACAATAGGGGAAGAAGGATAAAGAAAAGCTTCAAGTGCAAATGAAGAAAGGAAGAGGTGCTGCTATTGGAAATTAGGGAAGAGGGAGTTAAGAAGCTCAAAAGAAAGGAGAATATGAGTTACGACATAACTACAACAAGGTATGTAAAAGAAAATCATATTCTCCATCTTATATTTTTAAGTTAATTTTATCTATGGAGATCAAATCTTTGGAGAAGGAAGAATTAGGATTGATGAAATTGAAGTGCATGCCTAGAGGGTGATTGTGATTTTAGGGTTAAAAATATAGATGCCTAGGATTCATGTTATCATGTTTAGAGATATGAATTGAATTGTATATTTGATGCTCTGTATGAAATGCTTTAGGTCTAATTTTCATGTAATGGAACAGTCGACCGGTGTGAAGGAGCATCGATTGTAAATAAAAAGGACAAAATAAAACTTGAGGTTGCAGCTCTGGGATGGAAAGATCGACCACTACGAAGGAACAAGTCAACAAGTATCGATTACATTGGAGAACTACCGCCTCTGTAATGGAACAGTCGACCGGTGTGAAGGAGTAGTCGACCGGTATAAAACCAAGTGGCGAACGATGGGTCCTAGAGTGTATCGGCCAAATCATTTCTCAAAAGTGGTCGAGCGGTTCAGGATTTCAGCCCACCCACATTTAAGAAGCTAGTATTTTAAGAGTCTAATGCATGCAAGTTTAGTATACGATCTTGAAAGTGATAAATTGGATTGAAACTACATATTTATATGCATGTTATAATTAGAATGCAAGTAAATTCATATTTTGAATGAAGTCACTCACTTATGATGCAAAGTATTAATCTTGATTGATGTATTGCAAGCACTTAAAAATCGTTATGCGTGCTCAACCATAAATATGGGTTAAAAGATGAAATATGTTATGCTTCTATTATTAATTATGTATTGTAACTAAAAGATTGATTGAGTTAAGTCTAGTGCACATCTAAAAAAAAAGAGGAGAGTAAACATTTGTCACCCAACCGACACGGGTTGACACTTCATTGGATTAAGTTCCTTAAAGCCTAAATGGGCGGAAGAGGGGTGCAATGGCGCATCCCTGACCTAGTCAGCTTAAATAAGTCGATATGCACAATGACTCCCAATTAAATAAGATAATAAATGGACATGAGTATGAGGACGACTTACGAGAAGTTAAAATATTATCTTTTAAGATATCATGATAAGAAGATTAAAGACAAATAAGATGACATGAATAATGAAGTTATGACAAAAGTGCTAAATGCATTGAAGACAATGCTAAGAAGGATATTCATGTCTAAATGATATTATGTTGATATTATGTATTATATTGATAATGCCAAGTTAAGATGAACTAAAGATGCATTATATTGATAAATGCATAAGCAAGATAAGAAAGTAAGTAAGATGAAAGATAGACTTAAAGTTAAGTCAAGAAATCTAATAAACAAATATAAAAAAAAGATGAATATGTTGATCCTAAGTTGGATTAAAATCTTATGATATGTTCAATGTTCATTTGATGTGTTGTATGCATGGCATGTAAGTCTTTGCATATATTAGTGACATGATTCATTCATCCTTCGATCTTTATATACTCTAATAAGACAAATGACCCTTGAATCCTACATACAAGAAAGAATGGTGCTACTTATGATGACAACGAATGTGCATGGTTAAGTTATGAATTGAATTTTAGAGTTAAGTTATGTTGTATTTGTCTTTTGATTATGTTGTAAAGACTATGTATTATCTTCCGGCAAATATGTGTCTCTTTCATATTAAATTATCTTTATGGATAAGGTTTTGTATATTTAAAGTCACGTTCTCGGATCATATCAATTTCTAATCAAGTTTAATATTTTTTTCTTTGATTGATACATATGTCATGATTTATTCATCTTCCATTAGTTTTTGTCTTATACCGATCTATTTCATTGTCTTGTTTTTAATCGTCAATGGTCAATTCAAGATTTATTGTCGTATAGCGTCTCGATGCCCACTTGGAACACTTGGCGAATATTGGTTTGTCTGTGTGGCAGGACGAATTTTCGGGACGTTACACTTCGCAGGCATTCTCTTGATTCGGCTTTAAAAAGGTAGTTCCCATTTTTCCCCTTTCAATTGCTTTAAATCATTCATCACCGTGATCTGATGCGTCGAACAGTCGTGCATGCAGTTCACCTGTTTGTTTAAATTCCTTGCTTCGTGATGTTGGATTTGTATAGTGCCATCCATCCGGCCCTTTTTTTGCTAAAGCAACATGTAGATCTATGAGCCTTCGTGTTAATTGTTGTAACCATATTTTAGACTATTTCGACTCAAAAGTAGCACCTTTTTGCTTTGCTGAGAGGCTTAGAGATCCTATCATTATGCTTCACTTGTAGTACAGTACAGTGGAGAGAGAGAGAAGGAGAGAGAGAGATTTGATTGGTAATCTCAATTTTGTTTGACGAAATTGTTTAAAGTTTTGTCATTTAAATTTCTTGGGAGTTCTTTAGTTGTAACCTTTCAGCTTACGGTTTAGTGGAGGCACTGATGGAGTTTGGTTGTTTTAAAAGGGGATGTCTGCTCTTCTTTTTCCCTTGTGTGCTGTGTATTCGGGCTTGCATGACAATTTAGGAGGTAATGCATGTTGTTTGAAGAAGTGTCATGATGAAGAGAAAACCTTAGCAAATGACATTAAAATGATGCTTCTAATTGTGTTATCGTTGACGTTAACTATACGAAGTTATGTTTTGTTCCACTAATCTCCTACAATATCTGAGTTATTAATCTTCTTACAACTTCTTGAATGAGAACTTGTTGTTGTTGTGCCGAATGTGGTACTTGGATAGCCTCTTCCTTTCGCTTTAGATCATTATGCTAATGAGTTGCTATGCATCCTTGCTGATGCTTAATGTTTGTCAATTCCGGTGATAACTCAGTGCCCCGTGGCTCTCAAAGGGATGATACATAAAAAGTTTTGCATCCCATGGTAACGATTTTGAAGGAAAAATTATGTAGGGTGGTGCGCATGGATGCTTCCAAGAAGTTGCACGAAAGATTTATCTCAAACAGGACCTTCTCGCCTTGCAGATTCAGCTGTAAGTTACCTGTTGTAAGTTATGTAGATATTGAAAATAAAGACGTATATAAGTTTCATCGGCGAGAATTGAACTCGAAATCTCTGGAGTACAAGTTGAGAAATGAGTCATCGCTTTAAAATCTTGTTTCATTCGTTGTGATCTTTATATCCTTGTTAATTAACCATTTACAATGGATTTTATCGGCTTATTTTGAGTTCATCAAGACACCCTCTACTTTTCTTATTTAGAGTCGCAAGGTTTTCAATTTGTTAGTGGCGTTAGATGGTTATCGAGTTTTCTGCTGCCTCTCATCATCTTTGTTTCGCCATGGACGAAGTCCAATTTACTTTGTAAACCTTCAGAAGTTGTCAAGATGGCCATATTGTGTTAAAGTTCCACGAAGGCGACTTGTAGGAGAGTTTCTTCTCCTTTTATCAAAAGCAGTAGGAACTAGTTTCCTAACTGCCAAAATTAGTAGGTGCCTTCAACAAAATTTCATCCAAATTAGCAATTTGTGTTAAGAAAGTCTGATGGCAAAACAATTTTCACCAAGTGTACAAAAGCAAGCATGCTTTAAAAGATAATTTTTTGGTAATCGTATACTTTGTATTGTTGCAATAAGTGTCGTGATTGATTTGATTATTATCTTGATAGATTGGTTCGATTGGTTAGTGGCTTTAAAGCATAAATTGTTTGAAAGACAAGGGAATTAATAGTTGAATCCTGAAATCGTTATCGTTAAGCATTAAATATTGACTTTGAACTTGTGAAAATAATTTTCATTAAATTGTTATGATACTTGTTTATGACTTTTAAAATTACTACTGTATTTCATTTATGTAGTCAAGTACGTCATCGTCATATTATTATAAATAAATTGAGTGATTATGGACCTCGGTCTTAAAACCTTTTTTAAAGTTTACACACTCACTTTATAATTTTCTCCTTCTCAAATGTATTAGATCATGTGCAATGAGTACAAGTTCGTATTTAGTTGACCGTGGAACCCCGAGAATATAACGGACGGGATAAAATAATAATCCCCTGAGGGTTGAGTTTCGTAAGTTGTTTTTTTATGGTACACCTCTAGGCATTCAACATTAGGCTAATTCGGTCGCATGAAATTCAAATACAAAACTATTAACTTTCACATTCCAATGGTTTTTCTTTATATAAAGGCCAATTTTGATTTTTTACTATCTCATCAGTGTTTAAAGATTTCCGATGAGATAGTAAAAAAAAATCAAAATTTTAATAACTTAATTAAAGAAAAAAAATGAACGCACTAGATAAGTAACATTATGTCACCTATAGATCTACAATGCTATAGATGTACAATGAATGTTAATTTTTTTTTTCTCCTAAATTTTTTTCTTTATTCATCGTAAATTTACCTAATTAATTAGATAACACCTTCATTAAATTTTTTAAAGAAGTATTCGTTTTAATATTGTTCTTCAATTAGGGGCTCCCATGAAATGGGATGAATCTTGAACTATCAGAGTCGTGAGGATGAACAAGTATCTAGTACGATGACGTCGAAAATTAATAACGACAGCCATCGCACAACCGACCGGGAACAGAAAAGGATAGCGAATTAGTCCGATGAGGGTGAGCTTAACAAGTTGCAATTTAGAAGTTTTTTTTTGAAAAAAAAAATTGTTGACCTACTTTTCATCAAGGGCCCTTTATGAAATGGGTTGAATCTTGATCGATTAGAACGGTAAGGAAGAACATGTTTTCTAGTACCATGACTCTCCAATATTTTCTAGAAACCAAAAAATCTGCAACCCTATTCTCATTATGGAATTGCTGAAATGATTGTGGCAGCCATCATGGAATTAAAACATTTGGTTAAAAATTAAGAATTTAAGAGTCCGAAGTCTAAGAGAAAACAAGCAACACAGAAGAAATAATAAACGAATAATTTGTCGCACTAACAACAAAGTAGCGCAGGGCGTTGCATCACAAGGGAATGGAAGGCCCATAAATAGTAGCTAGTCTACAAATACAAAGCTCGGGCTACAAACAAAGAGACCTGTGTAATGAAAACAAAATGGGCAGAGCATAGCAGGAAAAAACTCATGCCCACATCAAATGGCAATCATATGCTGAATAATTACTCTATCTAGTTATCCAAACTTTAATGTAAGCGCCAGGAAACTTAGAGCATACTCTGCAAGAGTTAGAGACTGAGGATGCAAGAATGAACTCACTTCGTTTCCATGGTCGGTATCAGTCTCCAGCCACATAAGTCTTGCTCTCATAGTATTTCCTTTCACTCGCTTCCTTCTTCTCATTTCGTTTCTGCGCAAACAGTCATCATCAAGTTTATATTTGTCGTGTAAAAAAGATACAGCTACAAATCACAATCGTAGAAAGATCCACAGTTTAAGCTTCCATCGTGCAAGTGTTGGTGGATCAAGTGTGATATGCAAGATGAATTCAACCACCTTCATAAGATCTGAACCGATGCCAACAGTATAGTAAAAGGATAAAATACAGATTGATCTTTCTGCCTTTATACTAATCAAAAAGATAAAATAAGGTAGATTCTATAATATATACTGAATTCTAAAAAATGAATAGTGAATTACCTGATACGCTTCATGATTTGAAACAATTCTCTTAATGATCGTGCTAGTTGTGATGTCTAAAGGGCTTTGTAATTGTTTGTACATACCCATAGCCATCGGAACAGAATATGGGTTTGATTCTTCCTGTAAGGTGACCCACACAATACTTACTACTGTAAAATCTGATTATGCGTTCACATATTCGTAAGATAATGTGAAATGAGAAGATTACCTTCATGAAGTCCATATTCTCAGCAATTGTTCCATGAACAACCAAAGAAATATTAAAGGTAGTAATCTGTCGACAAAGCATCAAAATATGAATTGTTACGACGTACATAAGTATGTTCTTCGGTAGTTTCTTTTCTGAAACATAAATGTAACTGTAAGAACATAGTTGAATCAAAGGCAACTCAGCTTTTGCATGTCCAGATAGTTTTTTTTAGAGGTGTAGATAGTTATTGTTATTTAAGGGCTTGACCTACATCCTGTAATGAGTACAATTGAACTTGATAACATATACAAGTGAAAATGCAGTATGCAGTGAGGCTGATACAACAGCAGGCTAAGCTCCAAAAGTTACCTAGAACCGTAGTTCTTATTCTTATGTTCCATGTACCAGATGGTAGAAGACAATGGATTCTTTCCCTACTAATCATAAACATCGCAACCTCAGTTCACAACTGACTTTCGAAAATTATGATACATTCATGAACATCTCAACATGAGATATGAAAAACATGATTTATACATGATCTAGTATCTTTATTTCCACATGCAATCCTTTTGGTAGCATGCATGAAAGTATAAACAGAAAAACATGAAAGCTCCAATTTAGTTGAAAGTAGAGCCTCATATTTGAGGTTACTATTTACTAAACTATGTCTGCTATTATGATACACAAGTTTTTTTGTTTGTTTGAAGAGGATTATGATACACAAGTTCCTAAGCAATATTCATTAAATTTACCCATATTTTGATGAACCCAATATGTCCCCTCAGCTTTTAATTAAGAATATTCTGACACATCCTTCTTTCACAAGAAAGTTTCTGGAAACACTAGATAGATTCATAACTAACCATATCTTTTGAAACTTCCCAGGGGGCACCAATAATCACTTCGTCTACATATCGGCAAGCCAAAACACTCAAGCTCCTCTCATGAAGATTCATGATTGGGCGATGGGGTCCTCGTGTATCACTGCATAGAAAAACATAGCTTATCAGTTACCTGGAAAAATCATATAATAAGGGGAAATGTTATACAAAGAGGTCTAGTAAAACTATCATGACAACTGCGTGAAAATGGAGGCTAAATCCTTCTATTTCAGAAACGAAATGGCAGATATTGGCAGCAACCTGATTGTCTGATCTGTGTGAATTCCCACAAGCAGAAAATCTCCAAGCCCTCGAGCAAGACGAAGAATCTATATGAAAAATCGAAACAGTATTTACAATGAGGTCAATCATATAGCAATTAGGAAGAATATCACCATTAGACGAAAGCTTATACCAACAGGCCAAATATCACAGAAGATCTTGCTAATGTGGTAGTCACATCACATTATTTCACCAGTTATTTGCTGATGTGACAGCCACATCAGTTGACAGGTAAATGAAACACTCCCAACTCAAATAAATACTGACACTACAAATAGTGAGTTTTTATTATTTTGAGACAAATAGTAAGTTGTCAATGAAAATAAAAAAGTAATGATTTTAGTTTATTTTCGTCTCAGCATTTTTTTGGGTTGGTGTGGTTTATTTAAACGTGATGTGGTTATCACATCAGCAAATAATTGGTAAACTAATATTATGTGATTGCCACATCAGCAAACTTCGATTATAATATGCAAAAGGGATAAATTTTGAATAGATTGTACAGTTGGTAGACTAATTTGTTGCAAAACAAAGTTGGGGGACCAACTTGGGATCACAAATAAAGTTGGGGTACCAATCTTGAAAATTACCCATTTATTACAAGATTTTTCGTATTAAACTTCAGTAGGGGTTTATTATGTGACTGATTTTTTTTTCTTTTGAGGGAGAGTCTAATTTAGACATTTTATCTTGGTATAGGAGGTTGTCCACTCATCTCTATACATTTTCCTACCTATAGTGTATCTTATATCGTTTACAAATGACACTTTAGCTGAAAACGTTTCTTCAATAAATGCTCTAACATAGCTTGAGAGTAGAGCAAAGGTCCTCAAAGAAACAAATGGATGTATAAGTAGACTAGCTTCAAGTATGAATACAACAATTATATTGATTATATCATGTTGTCTCCGTTTCAAACAAATATATCACTTCATTCGAATTTTATTAACTGTTTAGATATATCATGTACTTCAAGGCCAATGCAGATAACCTAAAGCAATGTTCATGGCTTATTTATGATATAAAAAATATAGTTATTAAAGTAGAAAAGGAGGAGAAATCAGACAATACCTCCACATGTCCTGCATGGAACAAATCAAAAGCCCCATCAATGTAAACTATGCGAGCATCCGTTCCAGGGCCCTATTCAACATTAGGTGAAAAAATAAACTTATTTGCTATATAAAAGAATCACAAAATTTTAAATATTTTTTAAGTAGAAAAGTAGTAGCAAGTTTCTTTTTTATTCCTCCTGAGACAACAGAGTAGAAGTTACACACAAATAAATATATATAATATGAGATAAGACAACAAAGGGGAAACTCAATACATAGTCAGACAGTCAACACGTAGGTTACATGCCAGTCATCATGTTCTCCAAGATTAACTATATGCAATATGTGAAATCTAAAATCACAGCCAATCATCTGAACAGCTACATCTCATAAACCAACTGCAATAGAGAGAATGACATCCTCAAAATATAAATAGAAAGAATGTCATGCAACTGACCCTTCCTGGTAATCAAAATAAAGGATGAATCCATAAAGTAATTTATGGAACAAATGAAAAATCATGAAGCCTAAGTCAGTATACCTTGCCATTTGAAAATTGCACAATTCGTCGAGATGTAGGCAAGAAATGGGAGATGCGAGTACTAGTTGGAGAGCCAGTGTCATCAACTTTAGGGCTGTGACCATGACTGAACTGCCTTTGCAAGGAAGATTTGGTTTGTCTACCACCACTTGAACGTTCCCTCATGCAAAGAAGCATGCGACCTGTTAAAATAAAAAATAAAAATGAACCTATGTAGGAAAAAACTAAGAAAACAAATGGGCAAATCACCAACTGAGAGTCTCATGGTTTTTTTCTTCTATTCTCCTTATCTCATAGCATATGTAAAACTCCACAATGGGAAAATTGACTAGTACGATACAAGAAACTCTTAAAAAATACCCTTCTAAATGATAAAGAAGGAAAAATGCTGAGGCATCAATTCTGAATGATCAAATATATGTAAAACGAAGCACTTTAAAGCAGATACAGAGCATCCAACTTCCAACACAAACATACAAATGCGATGATGTAATGTTCATAATCTCGTGTAGTGTTTCTAAAAGAATGAAGTCATGAATCTTCATAGATAAATTTAAACAAGTTTAGATATCTCATACTAATTCAAAAATCACCGAAAGCATTTTTCTAGAGCAAGAAGGATGGTGAGCAATGTGTCAGCCACTCATTAACTCTATTTGTTTATAATATATCCGAATACAAAAGAGGTATATACAAAATAGACCAATCAGCTAGCACTCCTCTTTCTATCATCAAAGTTCCCGCCGAAAGAACAATATTCTCTGTATACATCCTTTAGCCACAGAAGATGCAAGTTGCAACTGTTCTATTGATTCCTGATTGTCAATAAGAAAGACAATAGATGTGCCCACTTGCAATAGGAGACATACGTGTGAGCAAACCTCCAGCGACCATCGCCTCTGAGAAATCGCCAAATTGCAGCTCTGAACACATATCAAATGTTCGACGAAAAAAGAAACAGGTTTACTCTACCCTTTTTTACCTTTGATCCATGAATCTAAGAAATAGTTAGGAGTAGGTGCATTCAAGGTTGTTAAGATCGAGATCTTACCTAAGATCGGAAGAGGGTTGCAAGATCGACGATCGGATAAGGATCGTTTGATTTTGTGAAAGATCTTATGAAGATCATAAATATCCTACGACTTAGATCGTAGGATCGATAGGGGGTTAAATATAGAAAGATCGTAAGATAGATCGTAAAAGATCGAGATCTTAACAACCTTGGGTGCATTGATAATCCGTTGTCAGCAAGAAAGGCGGGATACTTAATGCAATAGCTACAGCACCTAGTATCCATCTTCCTGGTTGAAATATGGCTTTCAAATTAAGTTCCGACCAAGCTTCGGATAAACTCATCCTTTCAGCTAGTCCGACGTTAACTCTTCGATATATTTCTTGGCAATTTGCTTAGACTTACACCCGTCCCAAGGTACCATTTCGAGTATAGAATAGATTTGCTTCCCTTTGTTCTTACGAACAGAAGTGTTTCATTATTTTCAATGGAACGGAATAAATATCAATCCTTTCTCATAAAAACTTAATGAAAAAGCAGGATGGCGGTTAGTTTTCCAAGTCTTCTCTTTTGGGTGGTCGGCGGGAATACCTTCTAGCATCAACATGGATTGACCAGAGACTGGGAGCAGCTGCCCAATCTCAATCGTAGATGGAAAACCTCAGGCATGATACACTTTTTATTTATTGGGAGAACGCAAGTACTCTCTTGTGGATCCATGAAACAACTCTCATAAATCTTTTTCCCCTTTGGAAGATACAGGATCGAAACAATCAATCTATTGATATTGGAAGACCAAAAAGATTCTTCAAACGTCTCATTTCTGAGTCCAATGGAATTCATTGGTAAAGGAAGAAGCCCCCCTTCAAATAGAGATTTTTTCTTTCGACCATCTTTTGATTGCTATTATGAACCATAACCAGCCATCGGACACTCAAATTCGGTGATTCGTGTCTTTAGAGTTATCCTCACAAAATACGCAGCTAGGTTTTCCCCCAGGGAACCATCCTGCTTTAAAGGCTCTAGTAAGCGATTTCTGTCATCTTAAAAGCCATGCAAAAACCCAAATTCTATAAGGAATTTAAGCTTCCAAATCAAATGATAATCCACAGACAATTCAGCATCCCAAGGCGCAAGAAGCACATATGCCATTTGGACACTGAATTGTCCAAACGACCATGTCCAGCCAACATTTGTTGATGTGTCCATGACCACATTTTCTAGTCTCTTAAGAAGGCTAAATAATTCAATAAATCTTTGGTTCGACAAAGGAGACCTGATTAATGACATCCAAGATCCACTCCTGGGGTTACAATGTCCAGAACAACAACATGATACAGAAGTTTGTCACTTTGAAACCATTTCATGTAATCTTGGGAAGCTAGAGTCTAATGAGCCACTTACTTTCCACTCCTCCACCCAAAAACTGAAGCTATGTCCTGATCCAAAGTTGGAGAAAAGAAAGCATGATTAGATGGAGAATTCTTGTCACCCTCTCCAAAATGGCGAACAACCCCAGCTTGCAATAGCTCTATCATCCCATGAGAGTGTCTGTCCGTGAAAAGAATAGAAGACAGACTCTAACTTTCATTATCGGATCCTATAATTCGACAAACCCATATAGAATGCATCACAATATTTGTGGCTCCAAATATCTGTCCCGTAGCCCACAAAACGACAAACCCATTTAGAAAGCATTGCAAATTCGTCTGGTATTTTGAATCCCCAAAATGCCTTCCCCGGTAGGTCTACACACCTCTTTCCAAGCCACCAACACTATCCCTCCACCAAAAGCAATATGCAGCAGAGAGCAGCATAGATGTGAAAGATGCCAGTCGAGTAACTAGCAACCTTCTTATTCAAGTTAATAACTTGACTGAAGATAACCTTAGGTTTCCACTAACTTGAACGTAAATTACAGTATATCACAAACCTTTAAATTAGTACACTGGTTTGGATCTGTGTGAACATGATATGTCGAAAGATGCATAGGCACACTAAACATCCTTGATTTTAGTAATTGATGAAAACATGGAAGTGTTTGCTTATCAAATCACATTATACTTGGAAATAGAAAAAAGATAGTGGCATTCAAGTGTCCAAACAAAAATAAAATGACAACTAAATTGACACCAACTTAAGACCAGGTAAATTTAGAATATGATACATCGCATAGGTCTCATAAGGGATCATATTGACGGAAGCAAAACAGGGATCATAGCAGGAACAATACCAACAATGTCAGTGCTTGACACTCCTTCAGTTCTTTTGATTTGTTTATATCGACCAGCTTTTTTGGCAAGGGCATAAGCATCAGTACCATCTGGCAGTATACAAGGATCATCCCCATGGATGATGTAATCTATATTATACTCCGTAAACAGTTTCTTCATGAAATCTTCGGTGATAGCATAAGGAGCATCTGGAATGACTTCATCAACCCACTTCAAAGCACCTACCATTATTAACCTAAAGAAACAAAATCAGAGATATTACAGAAAGACCAAATGTTTCCCTTGTCAATATTATAACCAAGATCCTGTTTACAATGCCAACCAGCTAACAAAATCGGAATGATGGCTAATATCAGAAGAGATAAAGAATC
Organism: Pontederia paniculata; assembly: GCA_001647135.1. NCBI lineage: Eukaryota > Viridiplantae > Streptophyta > Magnoliopsida > Commelinales > Pontederiaceae > Pontederia > Pontederia paniculata. Next base: position 13,818 of record LTAE01000775.1, read on the forward strand.
AAATCTGTAAGCTGAGTTGTTGAAATATCATAACGCACAAACTGAATTGTAATCTAAAATTACTCCCATGTCCAGGATGTAACATAAGAAAATGTTCTGCATGGCACTCCAAGAGCACAGTATGGCATAAAAATCATTGTAAACACAATTACCTTTTTCGGGAAGAAGGAAATAGTCATTTTATTTGTATTTGATCTTACAGTGGAAGGAAAGAACATGCAATAGGAACAAATTACATTTTCAAAGTTAGATAGACTAAGGATATAAGAAACTAATGGAGAAACATAGATTTTGTCAAAAAGTAACCTAGATCATGAAATTCTAGCAGTCAGGTACTTAAAATGTTATATAGTGGCATAACAACAAAGACATCACTGGTACAAGGTTATTTCGAGCCAATTTGGTTAGATTTAATCAATTCCTATCTGCTGTTGACTGGAAAATATTAAGAAATACCCGATTCAACACTAATTGGGAAAAGTGGGAATCCCGGCAAACGCGACGGCGACAAAGAAGTGCGACATTGCAATAAATAATAAGAGGGAATTAGGCAATTTGATTGTGTATTCCAACGACGAGATCAATCTATACATAAAGAGAAAGGATCGAGATCGAAACCTCTCATGGAGGGGAGTAACCGGGGGACCTTTGTTGGCCGTGATCTCGTCGTCGCTCACGACGCCGACGACGAGCTCGTCCCCCAGGTCCCGCGCCTGCCGCAGGGCGTTGCAGTGCCCGTAGTGCATCATGTCGAAGCACCCGTCCATGTACACCCGGACGGGTTTCTTCTTCCTCCCCTTCCCTCGCCCGAGTTGGATCTCCGG
>LTAE01000775.1:15165-56509 GCA_001647135.1 Pontederia paniculata
GTGCGGAGACGATACCCAGAGGCGCGACGGGTCGAGATCTAGGGTTCCTGGCGCCTTTGGTTCGTCGTCGGGGCTTCGCGAGCTCGTCCACCCGCCATTAGAGGACCTTCCATGACCTCCGATCGAAGCTACTTATAGGTCGTGGGAAGCAAGAGAGAGAAACAAGGGGCTAAGAGATCTTTACCGTCCGATCTTAATCCGAGGGTCCGGAAAACTCGGTCCGTATGCTCGCCGAAGAAAGAGGCCTCTTGTATTCTACGGGACTCAGCGGGGACCACGGAAGCCGACCAATGGAACGTAGCGTTTGGCAGTTTGCTGTTCCAGTCACCACATCAATCCCTGTGGACCATCATTGGAATTTTGGACCACAAGACACAAGGCCCATTAGTTATGGGCTGATGCTGACGTGAGCTCGTGGGTCCAAGATATGAATTCAGCCCACTTGTGCAAGGTAGTTGTAACTTGTAAACGTGCCGTTTTATGAATATTAATTAACGGCTTTTTAACTGTTAACAAACTAAACTGGTACTAAGTATCTTTAATAAATCATAGGATTAAATATTTGTGTGACATTATGTCAAATATATCCTCTTAATTATTCAATATAAGATGATGACAAGTCCAATATTTTCTTTTTTTATTAAGAGAAAACTGTAAACAAAATCAACTTTTATGTTTATTGTATATATAGTTTAAACTTTTGTTTGTTAAATAAAAAATGATTAACTTTTATATTTTTGTTGAATCTAACCTAATTTTTTGTTTATTGAATAAAAAGTCTTAACTTTCAATATTTTCTCATATTTAGTCTCATAACTTTTAAAGATAATTATTAAGTTTGATGTGGTAAATTTATGTGGCATTATATATATAATTACTTGTATATATAAATATATAATTGAGGTCACTTTTTTATTAAATTATTTATAAACTTATATCAACTATCTTTATTGAATATTATGTATCGAACAACTAATTTTTGTATTAATATAAATGACTATTGGTCGCTTGGTAGAAAAGTAAACCGTGATATAAGATAGAATTGGTGTTTAAAAAATAGTTATAGTAAATATTTATTTTTTAAAAAAATCAAATAAGAGGATTTGTTTGATTGAAATATTAATTATCCTTCGAATAATAATTCCTCAACTAAACCATCCTATTGATATTTTATGTATAAATAATATTATGTATGTAATATTCACTCATCCAGTAAAATTATTATATCATGCTTAATATTTTAAAAATATAAATTATGACGATAAATATTAAAATTTTGAAAATTAACTCCTTCTTATTCAACAAATAAAGTTTAGACTAAGACTTGTTTGAGAACTAACTAATAAAGGAGTGGTATGACATGGTGGAGTATAGGGTGGGATGGTGGAGTATGGTGAAGTGTGGTAAATTATTGTTAAACTCATGTTTGGATAAAATTTTATGGTGGTGGATGAGTTAAACTAAATCATATCATGTATGAATAATTTAGATAAAAATCATTTATACCCTTTATTATATATTACTATTTATGATCCTTAAGAAATATAATATTATTATAATATTTATATATTTATCATTATGTATATCTCTTTATATGTTTTTCTCTTATCTCAATGTATTTTATTTCTTTCACAATATTTTTATCTTTTTATTTTTTTAAAATAAAGTTAAAAAAGATCGAAGATAGATAAATATAGAAAGAATAAAAAAATAATATTATCATTACATAAGTAAAAATATTGTTCAAATGACAATACTTTAAGATGCTAAACCAATAAATAAACTCAAGTCAAATATTTTTCTATCATAAATCAAAATAATACAAGGAAGAATATCATTTTAAATGAAATATAATATAATTTTAGATAGTTATTTAAAGGAATAGTTTTGCCTAAAAAATTTTATTCCCCTTAATTCCACCAATTTGGTGGAATGAAATATTTGGGATTTGGAGGTGTGCCCCTCCAAACCTCATATGACTTATATTTTTTTTTATCCAAAAATGATTTAACTAACACCACCCACTCATTTTCCACCTTATGCCCTATAATACCTCAATTCAAATAAGGCATAAATTTCGTAAAAATACAAAAGTTTATTATGACTTTTTATACAAATAAAATTTGAGGCTATATCTGCATTGAACATAGAAAGATAAATTATTGAAATAACAATTTTGATAATGTCAACACAGACAATCATAGATAAATATTAACCTTTTTTGGTGGTCTCGCGGGATTTATGGTGTCGGAAGTACTGATTTCCGTAGGTAGGGCTGTATGCAAAAAAAAAAAAATAATAAAATAAACATCTCTTTAAAAATACTGAACAACTTAAAATTTTATAATTTTAAATTTTAATAATGAATATTTTAAAATTAATTCACTGGAACTAAAAATTTATAACATTTATTTTAACTGATTGTGTGGTTGGGCTAAGAAACTTGAATAGAATTATAATTCTGGGCCGGCCAATGCGCGCGGGCGGACCAACTAAACACCTCTTTTACAACATTTATGTATCAAAACTCGTCTCATCGCCCCTTAATTATTTGCCACCAATAATAACAAGAATTTAATTGAGATGCTACAACTATTTATCACTAATAATAATAAATATTTAAGGAAAATGTTATCTAATTAAATATATAACACTGTATTATCTATTTTATTAATAATCGTATAGCAAACTCTTTAATAGAAAGGAGATCTTATATACATATATCACAGATCTAAATTAATAAATAACACCTTTATTTATAATAATAATAATCAACGAATAAATAGTTATATTCATTATAATTTTTTTTATATTCATCATACATTTAATAACGTGATATTATCTATTGGAATATATATCATCTTCATTAAAATAATAATAATAATAAACCTTAAACCATGTTCTCACGAGTGAATCCTTCAACAATTTGTCCTTTACTTAATCTCTCAATTAAATCATATCAGCCCCTTTATTTTCATATATTCTCAATTTATAACTTAATTAACTCGGTTTACCCGAAATATAAAACTTAATCATTATAAGAAAACGATGATTTTCAATGTCTTTTTTACCAATCTTCCTTAATATCTTCATTTTTTTATATTATTCTGTTTTTTGGACTAATTAATTTTAACTGAAATTAGTTCAGTGGACGAGTATAATTAATTAAAAACTAAAATAAATGAAATTCAAGAATATCATAAAAAATGTAATTTAAAGTGAATTTTCGAATTTAATTATTTAAAATAATTATTTATCAGAATATAAGGGCTATAATAAAAAAAATGATTTAACATTTTAATAAAATAAATTGCAAGACATCCGATTTCATTCAAGATATTGTTCGTTTTGGGCCCATATGGCCCATACGAATTTAAAACGCATCTTTAATAGTATGATATTGTCCGCTTTGAATTGAGGTGACCCGAAATCCCCTTGCTCCGCATGATATTTAGTTTCTCAAGATTTTCTTTCAACGCATCTTGAATGATAAAGGAGGATGCTACATATAAGCTCATGATCATCTTCGTATTTTGTCCATGTGAAACTAATTTTTATTCTCATAATCATTTGTGTCTTACGCAAACTAAATATTTCATGCGCGAGATTCCTCCGAGAATGCCAAATTTATAATCAAGTCCCCCGTTACAAACCAAGGCTTTTTAGTATTTTTGTCATCTCATTTAACATATTATAGTACGTCCGTTGGGTCGAGGCCCCGTCGATCGCGACCGCTCGATCTGCTGTCCCCGTCGTGGACGGTCCCGATCTCCCTTCAGGGTGCCACGTAACGCTGGAAGGAGCAGCGGGGACCGCTGCGGGCCCCACGCCTTAATAAAAAGCGGGAACGAGCCCGAGAAAAGAAACCAAACATAAATTAAATAAAAAATTAAAAATGGAAAAGAAACTAAAAAAAAACTTTTATTTTAACGCCCTCCCACCATGTTTGAAATCATGACGTCCCGCGGCCTCCGGAGACGCCTCCTCGTTCGCACCCGGTTTCCGACCCCACCACTAGACCTCCCTACAAGGAGCGGGTCCCGCGGAGCGCGTGGAGGTGGTGGGTGCGCCTGCGGCGGGTGCGTTTGTGTTGGGTATCTAAGAGAAAGGTGGTGTGGTGGCATCTGCTTTGTTTTTTTTTTTTTCATTACAAAGGGAGGTCCATGGCCTAATACATTGAAAGAAAATACTGAAAATAAAGGGGCACATAAGTTCCACGGTGGGATTCGAACTCGAGACCTCTCGGTGCTCAAATCGAGGGGTGAGCCACTGCACCACGCCCTTGTTCCCGGCATCTGCTTTTGTTTTATTTCTTGTTAACGTTTCCGAACTGTCAGGGTCCCAAGTGCGGGTAACTTGTTCTTTTCCCCTTTTTTTTATTTTCTTTTTTTTAAAAGTTTTATTTTTTTTAAACAAATTAAAGAGTGGGGTCAAGTTAAGTGATTAATTAAATTAAATGGAGCCCTGGAACACCTTTGGATGTGATCACCTTCTCTCTACCCATGCATTATTTTTTAGATTGTTTTTTTTTTCATGGTAAAAAAATTATCTGATTAACTTTCGTAAATTATCAACCTTATTTCACTTTACCTCAGCGGTAAAATTTGTGTCAAGTTTTAATTATGCATATTCAATCACTTTTACCATTTATTAGTATTTGAAATATATATATATATATATATATATGTATATATATGTATTTTAAAAAAGTTGGGCGTTTAAAAGCTAGAAGAAACTTGTAAGAACGAATCTTTTAATTTTAAAGTGTTTTGTAATTTTATTAATTTTATTTCCAAATGATGATAAAAGGTAAAAATATATTTCAAATAAATAAAATAAAATAGAAGTTAATATAAATGTCGTGGGGAAGTGGGAATTTGGTTATATACTTCAATAACATATATATGTGATCCATAAGTGGTGAATGAAAAATCTTAAAAAAAATATGTGCTATCTATTTAAGCTCATCAATAATTATAAAAAATTAAATTTATGATGATTATTTTTTTTCTTATTTTTTATATTTAACATAAATATAACATCTTACTATTAAGAAGATAAATAACATAATATTACCTACTTAAGTAACTAGTACTTTCATTAAATTAAAAAAATCTATGATAATTTTTTTAGTCAAATGAAAGAAATGGATAAATCACAACTCAAATTCAATTGCTATTTTGATCAGTAAACTTTATTTCATAGTGCTTTAATTCATATTATCTTTTTAAGTCTTGGCTTCTTGTAACCGATTGTGACAAATTTTCTCATTTTTATTTGAATAATTTTCTCTCTTCTTCTTAATGTCATTTCCTTTTTTTTTATTTTGTACCGCTCAGAAATCTAAAACTAAATTCAAAAATAGAAAAATAGAATCTCTCCCTCCCTCCACGGAGGAGAGAGGTGTTCCCACTTTAAAAAATTTAGTTTTAATTTAACTTAAATGATTGGACATGGTTCATAGAAAAAAAGAAAAAAATAACGTGGTTGAGAGATTACTTGCTATTACGAATAAATTAATATAAATTACTTGCTATTTAAATTAAAATAGTTATTACTCACTATATTATCAAATATATGTAATATATTATTAATATTTTTTTTACTTTTTATGATAATCTAAATTATCATCGTATCGATAATCAAGATACTACTTATAAGAGATGTCTTTTTAAATTATCGGTAGGGTGTTTTTTTAAATTATCGATAGGGTGAGATGTCTTTTTAAAATATTCATATTTTATTAGAAAATATTATTATTTATATTTTTTAAATATTTTATAAATTTTATTTTTTATATATTTTGTTCAAATTCATTTTTTTTTATTTTTACCCTTATGTTTTATATAAAATAATATATTATTAAAGTTCAATATTTTGTAGGATATTTTGATAACTTATATTTATTAACTTAAATTATACTTTACGTTATTATTACTTACCAAACATTATAATCATGATATTATGAATAATTTTATTTTAATGATGATCTAGATTAATAAAAGTGAAAATGCACCAAATGGTCCTTAAGAAAGTGGTGAATTACATTTGAATATTCTCATAAGATTTATAAATTTTGTTTTTAACTGAGGTACATTTTAAAATGAGGGCAAAAATATTGAAAGAATTTCAGGGACGATTATAATAACTTATAGATCATCTTAGTGGGATTATATATATACTTAATAAAAAGAATTACCTCATATTAGAACTTTGAAATGATTCTCAAGAAGTAGAACGCTCCAAAAAATCGTCGAAATTTCAGAGTTATAAAAAAAATTGAACACTCGTCGAGACTTTCATATAAGAGAGTCTTTTTACCGTAAAATGTGTTACTGAAATTGTGAAATAAATTATTTTACAAAATTTAAAATATTATCAACACAAACTTAAAAAAATGTACTTTTTTTGTTTTTTTAATTATCGGTTATAAAATGAAGATTCAAAACTGACGAAAACAAAACAACTTTATTTTCAGAAACTTCTTTCTAAGTTATAATATATATTTTTTTAATATAGAAAATGCTGGTTTTTTTTTAGAAGGACAGCAAAATTGCAAAGCATACAATACTACTATTTAGTGGGTGTCCACGAGGTTAGAAAAAGCTGGAACGTTAGGAAACAGGAAAAGACCTGCATCTAGCGGTTTGGTACCCTTTTCCACCTTAACAAATTACCCCTTCTTTTTTACCGCGGGTAAATTTAAATCAAGTTGGTTGGTATAGATGGTCAGCAGATTTGTGCCCCGAGTTGAGAGATCAAGAACTAATAGTCCCGAGTTCGAGCTCCGGGGTTCCCAATTTGACTAGAATTTAATATTTACTGCTCCCGTCCGAACACGAGATTAGTAAGGTACTAGTAACTCTAGATTACCGATGAGTCTCATATCGCGACCGAAAAAAAATCAATTCACATCTTTTTTCAGTTTATTTTTTTCTTCGACAGTCTCGGTGACATATCAATTCGTCATTAACTAAAAACAAATCAATTGATAAATAAAATTTGAGAAGGTTCAATCATCAGAGGTAAAAGTTTTACATGTTTTAAACCCATAAGCCATAGAAATATAAGGTAAAATAGAAAAAAACTAAAATAGCACATAAGCCCTTGAGTCTTTAATCAAAGCACAATCACATTTTTGGGTTTTCAGTTTACTTTTAGTTATACTTTTGTTTTTGAGAAAAAAAAATGTAATGATGAGAATGATGTGAATGTTTTGTTAGCAGATGAATAAAATAATTTACTGTGATAAGTTATGCTGAGTTAAGGGTAATGTTTAAAACCTCAATCCGGACATCGATTCGGATAGTTCGACGAGTCAGATCGGACCGATCGGACCGATCAGACCGGATGATCGAACCGGATAATAATAAATTAATACAAAAAAAAATTAGATATAAAATCATAATACATGAGCACATATTATTGATATAATAATATGATATTTTTTAGTTCTTATTCACAATTTATAATAGTACTTAATGATCAAAGATAAATAATAAATAATTATTCAATACTAATAATGATAAAGTAGATTATTTAACTTTGAAAAATTAAATTAAACTTCTGAATTGATTATTTAAGATAATTATTAAATACTTTATATGAATTCATTAAGTTTTTTATTTAACATAATTATTTCAAATTTTACTGACAAAGTAGATTTTTTAGCTTTAAAAATTAAATTAAACTTCTATTTATTATTTAAAAAAATATTTTTTTTTTTCGGGTTGGTCAAACCCGTCGGGTTGAGCGGTTCAACCCGGATTTTGACCAGGTTTGACCGGGTCAAAGCGGGTCAATTGACACCCCGGATTTAAGATAACCCATAATCCGTTTTAGACTCCAGACACCGATCTGACCTGTCCGACCGGCCGAGCCGGGTCGGGTTTTACAACTATGGTTAAGGGATAAAATGTCGATATACACTATTGTTGATATGTGTCCCGGTAGCATGTGTTGTAAATTTAAATTTGAAAATCGAGACATTCAAAAAAAAAAGAAAATTTCCGGTCCGTTTAGGATTGAATAAGGTCTGTATCATGGAAATAATTTTGTTTGTTTAAGTAATATATATTGGAAAATAATTGATTATGCCTAACATTTTTTTTATTTTATCTTCTGATGAAAAATAAATAATNAATCATAGATTTAACATCTTACCGTGGATAAAATAAAAAATACGGTGCTACTTACTTTAAGTATGTGGCACCTCCATTATTTATATATATATATATATATATATATACACTAAATAAATATATATATATATCCACTATTTATTTTTTGTCACTTTTATGCTTTAAAAATATTTTTTTAAGTAATATATTATCAATATAACATTTATTTCTTTTAAAAGAAAGTGTGAAAAAGAAAGAAAAAAAAATTAAACTAATATAGTAGGATCGGTAGGATCTTACGATCTTACCGATCTTACGATCTTGATCTTACGATCCTACCGATCCTATGAATTCGATCTTATATTTAAGATCGAGATCGGTTATCCATGGTAGGATCGTAAGATCGTGCGATCTTACGATCAAGATCGCGATCTTGACAACCTTGGTAAATAATATACATCTTATTTTATAAAATATCATATATTAAAAATGTGCTATACATTTTTATCAATTAAACGAAAAATCAAGTATCCTTTTGTTAGACATGTTCACTCTGCCAACTTTGTATACAATATTCATTCGCCATCCATTACGGCGATAACTAATTTGGAAAAGGTAAAAGAAATTAAAATGACCATCAATCAAAGAGTTTGATCATATGCCTTATTGTTATGGAGACTCAAATACATCAATCATTTTTTCGGGAGATTTAAAATCTACATCGACATTTTAAAAAAAAAATGATGAAAGATTATGTATCTTTTTAGTTATTATATTGTTCTTATATATTTTTTTATAGATATTTTGTATCTTTTTTGAAAAAAATATAATTACAAAAAGTTAATACAAAGTGATGAAATAGTGTAAATGGGTTATGGTTAAAAACAAAAATAGTTTTTAATTCTAGATTGAAAAATGAATTTTTTTTGTATATAAAAAGCAAAATGAAAGAGGAAAAGATATCACGCAGAAGACATGACCCAACCACTTACACATATCCTAATTATCCTCACCGGTGGGTGATCGGCCTCCACCCTCCACATATAATTAGTGCTCCTAATCGCCTTTCTTAATCCCCCGCTCATCTCCAAATCCGCTTCCTTTTTTAATTAGGCCTTCATTTTTTTAAAAAAATATATTAGTACGAACTTTTACATATATATATTTTTTCTTCCTTTAAAAAAGATCCGCTTTTTTTCCCATTTTTTTTTTCTCTCTCCACCTTTTTCTTCACCAATTTTTCCAAGTTCTCCCACTTCGATCGATCGACCCGATTGATTCCATTTTGCACCCATTGTACGGATCGCTTCGCCCTCGTAGGGTTCCAGGAGGCGCAGAGGGCGGACGGGGAGATCTGCGTCGGCTTCGATCGGTGGGATCGCCGGAAAAAGCCTCCGCTGGTGGCCGTCGGGAGGAATTGTTGAGCTCGGTGAGAAGTTGCTGCTTCCTTTTCGTTTGCGCCCTTTTGGTGCTGTTTTCGGTGGATCCGGCGACGCTGGCTGGATCAATGGAGTGCGCGCTCAATCTTGCTTGGCCACGTGGATTGTGAGGAGTAACCGGAGGGGCGACGGCCGGCCGTTGATGAAGGTTTGGTGCGGCGGCGGCGGCGACGGAGGAGGAGGAGGCCCTGAGGAAGCGGAAGGACTTGTGGGTTCACTATGCATTTCGCCAAGCTCGATGATTCTCCGATGTTTCGGAAGCAGGTGCGGCACCCTTCGACTGCATTAATAAGTCTCGCGCTTCTGCTGTGCGTGTTTCATTTTTTTCCTTCTAATTTTAAACGTTAATGAAGAAAAAATGAGGAGACTCGTCAATGTGCCTACTGTGCTGTAGGGAAATCAAACGACCTAAAAGGATTGGATTTTTTTGCTAGGTTTATTTTTTCCAGCATACTTAACCAGCTTTGAGCTTACTGTATGTTGGATTTAAAATGAGTGCACTACCAAATGTTGCTCCTTTTTCCATGAACGATGTTTCATTTTAGCCGCTTGGAGTTGCAATTCACTCGTTTCTGGGATTTGTGGAGGGGAAAGTAATTTAGATTTGTTGCATGCATTGTGGGTCACCATTCAACATATTTATACTCATCAACTGATCACTTGACCTTAGGGAATGCAAAAACAGGATGTGATTGAGTTTTGTGCTTCAATTCAGTTTAGTTTCTTTTAAGGTGCTTCAGTTTTCACATTATGTACCTGAAACCGGCAAAAACGTAGGGTTCAAATTTTTAGTCTGACATGCATCATGATTTTCAACTTACTGTTTCTTTGTGAACTTACGGCACTGTAACTGGCACGTTGGCGGGTTCATGGAGATGTGCAACGGTGATGGTGTGACTAAAATAGTCCTAGGCTCTACGTTCTAAAAGTCTATCCAGGGCTCTTCTAGGCGACGGCAAATGTTGCACCCTTCAACATAGAAGAACTCCTTGGAATAACAATAAAAGAGACTAATGTGCAAAATCTCATGGAATAACAATAAAAGAGAATACAACAATAACAATAACAAAGCCTTATCCCACTAGGTGGGGTCGGCTACATGGATCATACGACGCCATTGCGCTCGTTGATCTATGTTCATGAGATTCGACGAGGTTTTACGTTGGCTGTCGAGGCCTAACACAACCCTCCTCCTTTATCCGGGCTTGGGACCGGCTATAAACATAGGCGGAGTTAACAATAAAAGAGAATACACGTGGAATAATATGCATGTAGTAACATATGATACAGGAAGCTTCCATATTTTTAGAGTTGAATATAGAGTATTCTTGCCAATTCTTTTTAAAGAGATTGCATTACTGTTTTGTTAACTTATATTTCATGATCTTTTTTCTTAAAACAGGTTCAGTCACTTGAGGAGAGTGCAGAATCATTACGAGATAGGTGCTTGAAGTTTTATAAAGGCTGCCGCAAGTATACGTATGATCATATTTATATCTTTCACAATATACACACGCATTATGCTGCTATCTTTTGATATAATTTGCTGAAGAATACATTGAAAATATTGTACATTACATCCTTTTACGACTAAATTGTAACATCCTGACCCATTCATGAGATATTGTCGGCTTTGGGCCATAACATGCACTATTTTCCAAACTCCGTCTCAAGGGTTGAAGGCATGTTCACACGTATATGATATATATACACCTACATCTCTCTCATGTCTTTTTTAAGTGTCATAATTACACCTCCTTTAGGGACTCAAACATCCTCATTGAGGTTAACCCCATCATTTAGGTGGTTTTGATACCATATTGTAACATCCGTACCCATGAGATGTTGTCCACTTTGGTCTTAGTGTCACTATTTTCCAAAACATGTCTCAAGGGTTAAAGGTTCTCATGATTTGTTCACGTGGATTTGCCCAAGTGTCACAATAACACGAGGTGTAATATTTTGTAACCCCATGTGTACCCTTTCTTTTTGTTTTATATTTATGCATAAACACATATCACAATGGATATTACATTTTGGATGACTAGTCATTCTTTTACCCTTAGGAAAAATGCTGAACAATGCAAGCAAAAATATCTTGTAAGTTTCGAGAGAGAAAACTATATAATAATTGCCGTGGGGTTCCTGGATTATAAGAAAATCTAGGGTAAAGTCTGAGTGGTCTTTCCACTCACTTCCAAACATAACTTTTTTTTTCTTGGTTGGTACAAAAGTAAATTTTACTTTTCAGGGACAAGTATTTTGGATGTGACCTAATGAAACATTTAAGGGAACATTTCTAGCAGAAGTGTATAAGATTCAGGAGTCCTTGAAACACGTTAAGATTTGGCACAACACATCAATCAAGATTGCAATGAAATATATCAGATCTGAATGATCTATTTCATTATTTTTCTAGTTAATAATCTATTGAATTAAACTCAGAAACCAGTTTTTGTTACTAAACATTTCGTTCACATTCTATATGGGAGTTTGAACTATGCTATTTCTTATCTTTTAATTGGTTAAATCCTACAATTCTGGACAATAGATATACTTTGTCTACAATTTATTAATGAGAAGGTAAACTTGCTGTAGTCCAAGATGTGGGCTACATTACACAGCTCTACTATCTGAACCATTGGATCTCTTATGATGTCTCAGGACAAGTTTTTTTTTGTATGTTTATTGGGGTTCTTTTACATTTAGCTATTACATGAGATCACAATAAAATGGAAACAAAAAGTTCAACATTTGACTGTCAAATGAGATCATCTTATGTAGCAAATAATCTTAAAATGGATAAAGAAATGTTTGACAAATGAAGTATAAACTATTGGATGAGATTCAGCAGCTCAGATATGGGGGCTATAAGGTGCAGTCCAGACATGGAATTGCATATTCGCTTTTCTATTTTGTTAATCCAGCTCATAAGGTGGTTCTAAATAATCTGTCTTAGCAAGAAAAGTATTTAAATCTTTAGTAGTGAGTACTATATCACTAGTATGACAATGTGAATCTCTTTAAGTTATCAAGTAGAAAAGTAAAATAAATCAGCATGTTCTGTTTCCAATATATTATTTTGAAATATATTTTCTACAAGAGATTTTCTTAAAAATCGTGTCTTTGGTGTTACAATGAAATAATGTCTTAAACAGATCATTACTTTATCCTCTCAAATTTTTTTTTACGGAAGATCCTATACTATGTTAAATAAACATGTGGCAACAAAATTACTAAGTTTTTAGTATTTTCGTCTTTGATTTTCTTATCTCCATTGTATTGTTTATTAGCATGATACTTTTTCCACAACCATTGGGCAAAATTTCCAAATTGTTTAGGCACACTTAAAGAGTCCTCATTTAATTATCCAAATTGTTGGCCCTCTAAAAGAAAATTCAAGTTTGTGTTTATCACCAATATTAGCATTTCTTTCTTATCTTTTGATTTCTGTAAACTCAAGCTTCTAAGAGAAATCTTCACAGCTTTTGGGCTCATGGTTTGTTCAAATCACCAATACATGTCAGATTTTCTGGTCTTATTGTATTCATGTATTTGGTCTTACAATGTCTGAGTTACATTTGTTGTTTTTTGCAAGATAGCAAATTTTCACATGTATTTTGTTATGTGCAATATTTAATAGAGTTATTTGTTCATTTTGCAGAGAAGGACTTGGAGAGGGGTATGATGGAGATATTGCTTTCGCAAGCTCACTCGAAACTTTTGGAGGAGGGCATAATGATCCCATTAGTGTTGCCTTTGGAGGTTTGTGTCACATTATGGTCTGTCTTTGGATACATTTGATTAAATAATCAAATAATGACTCTTCATTGTTATTTTGAGGGGTAAAAGGATGACTAGAAGGGCAATGACTATTTTGGTAGTCTGTTTTGCAATATCATTCACCCTGATCTATTCTTGAGTTATTAATGTTGGTTGAGTTGACGAGTCCATGCGTGACTGAACTTGTGTCTCTCTGAAGGTTTTGTTTTCTTGAAGCCTTTTTCTGATTACATTTTTGGCCAGAAATATAAAGATACATGTTTTCCAGCCAATTTCTTCCTGTGGTCTGACAGAATTCTAATTTTAAAATGAATTGAAAATTTTAATTGGCAGTTTGGTACTTTTTCTCGACTCGGATTCAAAGATGCAAATTCATCCTTTTCTTATTTTCATGTATCAATTCAGTGTTTTTTTATAAATATGGTATATCAATGTACCATCTCTTGCTGAATTATTTATGGTTTACTTTCACAGGACCTGTTATGACTAAATTTACGATTGCTTTGAGAGAAATAGGAACCTACAAGGAGGTCTTGCGCTCACAGGTAATGGATAATTCTATTTTGCACCAGTATGCACATGTTGTATGGACACTTAATGTTTTTTTCTAACTATGAAAGAACTCTTTAAATAGAGCTATTATATTATTTGTTTCATGCCCAAATCATGATGCTGAATTTTTATATTCAAATTTTGTAGTGAGCGCAAGAAACATTAAAAATGTTGGCATATCTAGAGCTTTCTTTGGGAAAAGCATTTCTAGATTCATAAGCTCAGAAAATGTCATGAAATCTTTGTGATAATTATATCAAATGCTTAGAAGTATCAAACACATGGGTCCTGGGAAATAATGAGGATAAATTAATTTCCTTTGACTTAGAGATACAATTTAGAAATGTAAGTCGGGTTACCGTTTTCTTTGTTTTCTCTATATCTTGATTTTTAGTCAGCTTTGATAGTTAGACTAAAAATGTATCTTTAGTTTTTTTATCATTTGAAGTGTTTCTTTAATTAACATTAGACCTTAGTCGTTTTTTGAGGGGTAAAAGGTTGGCTAGTCATCCAAGTGTATTCATCCATAAAGATGCCTACATGTGAGGAAAAAAAAGGAAAGAAATTGAGAGGGGATCACAAAAAGATATGTTTCCCCACTCCATATCAAAGAGCTATGCCTTTCTTTCCGCAAAAATACCACCCTGCCTTTGTTGCCTAAATTGGGAGAGTAGACCTTAATGTTCTTGAACAACTGTAGTGTTATTCATTTAAAAATGTCTGGAAGTTTGTTTCAATGTGGTTGTTTCTGTAATGATGGTGCGAAGTGCGAACCACAGTATGCGAAATAGAAGGATCTTATTTGAGGACAGTGCGTTATGATACACAGCTAGAAATTAATGATGAAAGTTTACTAGAATTATATTGTTGACTTAGTTGAAATTGCTAGTTGCTAACTTTGGGCTCCTTCTTGCTGGCTTTGCTGTCGATTTCTACCATTTCTTAGATCGCATTGCCACTCAACACCCAATTTATCTACTTAGTCCAGCTCCTGCATTCTCTTCACCAGATACAAGTTATTGCTAATAGTTCTGCCGAAGTGATGAACTGATTGATTTTCTTTGCTTTAGGTTGAGCATATGTTAAATGACAGATTGCTGCAGTTTGTAGAGATAGATTTGCATGATGTCAAGGTAATTTCTTTTTCAGCTTGAACTCTGTTAATATTCAAAAATGGAATTTCATACTTTGTATAATATACGTAATGGACTATGCTGGCCTATCTAGTTATGGGCCCAAGAGCACAATCGTCTTATCATATAAAATGTCAGTATGTACCTGCACCACTTGACACCCACAGAATGTGTAAACAATGAGTTATTCTATGCTCTAAATTAAAAATGTTATCTGATGTCACCTTGATGCAGGATGCTCACAAACGTTTTGATAAAGCCAGTCTTCTATATGACCAGGTCTGTTTTAATCTGATGTAATTGTGAATTTCTTGACTGCATTTACTTATCTCTAATTGGATTTGAAATAAAAGTTCCTCATAGATATTAGACTCGTGCATACATGGTCTTTCCATGAATTTATCCGCTATGGATACTGATGATGTAAATAACTGCTGTGAACAAATTCAAACTTTTGGGGTGCAAATATATGAATTTAAACTCAGTTGAATTTGGGTTTATCTACTTTGGATACTGATGATATGAATGGAAACTGTGAATAAATTCAAACTTTTGGGGTGCAAATATAGGAATTTAAACTTGGTTGAACTTTGGTTTCCCTGTACAGAGAAGTACAATGCATATTTATGTGCTTCACTTTGGGTTCCATTTATCAAGGTGCTACTTGAATGAAGTATTCATCTGATGGCTGACGCAGTACATGCTGAAACTCAGTATGCACAAACCATAAGGCACATGGTGCTTGTAGCAATAATGAAAACACCATCAACATACTGCCCCTTCATGGTGCAAGTCTTAGTGAATAAAAACATCTTTATCCATAACAAAACTTCCATCAGACTACAACATGACTTGCCCCAAAAAGAGCTCTGACATGGCTTGCTGAATAAGTAAAAAAACATACTTCAATCACGAATCATCGTTATACAAGCTGCTTTTTCTATAATTCTTAATTATTTAGTGTCATTATTTTTTTTAAAATGCTCTCTGACGACTATGCGTATTTTGCCACAGGCCCGGGAGAAATACTTGTCATTGAAGAAAGGAACAAAGGCCGATGTAGCATCCATTTTAGAGGATGTAAGTATTGCTATCTTTGCCCTTAAATATACAGTTGATTTATTATTTTCTATTTTGTTTCACACTTGTTATGTGTTTGGCCTGAACGAGTTTTCGTTGGTCATAGGAGCTCTATAATGCAAGATCCTCCTTTGAGCAGGCCCGTTTTAATCTGGTAAAATAGAGTATTGTTTAGTGTCTTTACACTTTCCATTCTTTCTATTGCGTTGTGCTATACATAGTTATCCTAGTATGATAACCTCTACCATTGTCAGGTTACTGCTCTTTCCAACATTGAGGCAAAAAAGAGATTTGAATTCTTGGAGGCTGTTAGTGGAACAATGGATGCACATCTTCGTTATTTCAAACAAGTAATATTATTGTTGGGCTATATGTTTTTGTTCCTTACCAATATTTTTCGTTTTGTTTCTTGTGCTTTTCACAAATATTTTGTATACCTTTGCATTATCATTATGCAGGGATATGAACTGCTACATCAGATGGAGCCTTATATCCACCAGGTTTATCTTTAGCTTATGTCTTATTTTCATGATCGTATTGTGTTTCTACCACTTTGAAGTGAAACCATGTATAAATTTTATCTGTAACAACCCCTCTCAAAAAAAAAAAAAAAACTGTAACAAGTCCATCTTTTATGCTAACTTATGTATAGACGATTTGAAGTGTCTTTTTCTGAGGGGTCAGTGGTTTGAAGTGTTAACTGATATTGATAGAATAAACAAAATTGAAAGCACATAATCCCTGCTTGCAATTTGGATCTGTAGAATCTCTATATTAGTTTTTTTTAATACATTTTCTATTTTGCTATATAACAGACAAATGTTTGCCAATTTTCTATCACAAGATGGTTTAATTGGGATTATTTATATGACATTACATATAAGTTTTACTATATTTTTTTGAGAGAAACGTATAACTTTTACTATAAATAACCATCCTATTCGTAAAAAAACTATAAATTATTTTCTTCTTTTTGCAATGAGTTAACATTCCGGAAATACACCTTATGCACAGTGCATTTTAGCCTCCCTCCATATTTTTATTAATCAACACAGTTGGGTGCATACCGTTCTTTTAGAGAGGTTGGATACATACTGTTGTCAAAGAACACAGTTCCAGCCATAAATACTTTCTATCACTAGTATTCCATCAACTGAAAGTAATCATCCTTTGATCTTCAATTTCCTTCAGAAATCACCTTCATTGCTTCTTCTTGTATATTATCATTCGTCTGAAACAAATGATAATTGTATAAGTAACATGATAGCTTCTTTGAATTTAACTTCAATTAATTCGCGAGTTAGACAGATTGCTTGGAAAACTAATACTCACCAAGATATTCTGAAACATTAAGATAAGTGACAAAGGTCAAATGCTGCTGCTTAAGTGCTTCATATATAAAGGTTCCACTGGATTTATTATCTTAGCTTTCTCTTAGAGCTCAAGTAGACTTTAACATGTTCTTATTAGTACATGCATTCCCATAACAAGCCAGTAGAAATTCTAAAAAATACTGAGCTCTTTTCAGTTTCCGTAGCAATTACATTAGTTAGATCTCCCTGGTTTCCTTCGGTCAAATAAATGATCTAGGTTGTGTAATAAGTTTGGCTTTTAGCCTCAATTCTGTGGCTTATCTTTTTAAGATAATCGATGCGAACTATACTGATTGTTGTCATGCTTTACCAAAGGTCTTGGCTTATGCACAACAATCAAGAGAAAGATCTAACTATGAGCAGGCGGCTCTTATTGAGAGAATGCAAGAGTTTAAAAGACAAATTGATCGAGAAAGCAGATGGTCTTCAAATGGTGCACATGACTCCCCTAATGGAGATGGTATCCAAGCTATTGGCAGAAGTTCACATAAAATGATAGACGCTGTGATGCAGTCAGCTGCCAAAGGAAAGGTGAGATACTTGCAAGAATTCTAGTCCAGTTGGTGATCTGTTTGACAAACTCAGTTTCTATATATGAACATCACGAAGAGCTTACAAAACTTGAAAGTTAAAGTATTTTATATTTTCGGAGTTAACTGTTGCTGAATTCATCTTTCTGTTGTTGACAATTGTTCTTCTAATTACTTATGCGAAGCTATGTTGTTATGATTGAGCTTCTGGTTCCTTCCAGGTTCAAACCATTCGGCAAGGTTATCTTTCAAAAAGGTCATCTAATTTGAGAGGTGATTGGAAGAGAAGATTCTTTGTCCTTGATAGTCGTGGAATGTTGTATTATTACCGCAAACAATGGAACAGACCATCTGTAAGTGTTTCCTCTTTATGAGCTGAAACAACAATCAGTTGCATAAATATACCCTTGCTTAATGTGCTGGCTTGTACTTAATCTTTTAAATCTTTGTTGCGGCTTTAGGGAAGTCAGGTGTCCAATCAGAGAGGTCAGAATTCATCTGAACATGGATCTGGTCTGCTGAGCCGGTGGTTCTCTTCACATTATCATGGTGGTGTACATGATGAGAAGAATGTTGTGCGTCATACTGTAAACTTATTAACATCTACAATAAAGGTAGACGCAGATCAGTCAGATTTGCGATTCTGTTTCAGGATTATTTCACCGTCAAAAAATTACACTTTACAGGTATAATATGAGCACAAACTAGAGAACTTATAACTGGATTTCATTGCTTGCACACCACTTTTATTGCAATACATACATTTTGATTATTTTGTTATTTCTAATATTTTTCTTTATACACACTTTCCTAAATTTGCGCATTGTTATCATATGTTGAAATTATCTGAAATGAGATATCATATATAGACACTGATAACTATAATTTTTTGCAGGCAGAGAGTGCAATGGATCAGATGGATTGGATTGAGAAAATAACAGGTGTTATTGCTTCTCTACTGAGCTCTCAATCACCTGAACAGGTTGATAATGTAACTCTGCGAACCTACATAATTTGATGTTTATACATGGACTCCTAACAGATGCTTTCCATTGGTTTCAGCGCCTTCTAGCGTGCGTCACAACTGGTGGCCATCACCGAGCTGCTAGCGAGAGTAGCTCATTTGGTAGTTCGTCTGATTTTGATCACTTGGCAAGCGAGGAGTCTTTAGAAAAGAACACAGGCAGTGGGCATTTTGAGCGCCCAGTTAGGAACTCACAACATCACAGATTCAACTCGAAGCATGAAAAACCAATTGATGTACTGCGAAAAGTAACTGGCAATGACATATGTGCTGACTGTGATGCTCCTGAACCTGACTGGGCATCACTCAATCTTGGGGTACTTGTTTGCATAGAGTGTTCTGGGGTTCATCGAAATCTTGGTGTTCATATATCAAAGGTAGGCATATATTTGGCTCAAGGTCAATTATTAAAAGTTGCAATTTCAGTTCTTTTTTTTTTTGAAGAATGGAAAAGGATAACTACCAGGTTGTAGTCATCCAGTTTTATTGATGGACATATAAGTTTCTACAATGTAATCGCCAACTAGATTAATCACCCGTCCACATCTTTGTCAAGGTCTCTGCATGCAAGATAATGTTATCCGGATAGCATCTCTCTCCTCTAAACAGTACTGCATTCTGTTGATACCAGATTGCCCAAAAGGTAGCAAGAGGAATTGTACGATTGTGCCATTAGACGGACACCCGAACATCTTGTTGTCCAAAATGGAAAGATCACCACAATGTATCGGCCGAATATAGATCCAACCAAATGCATATCATGACTGTCGATACCACCTTTGTCACTTCACATTTTAAAAACAGGTTTATGTCTTCAGATATGCCATGACACATGACGCAAGTAACATTATCTGAATTTCGCCAACGAAATCGGTAGGTTTTTGTGAGTTGTCGTCCACGTCTAAGAAGCCATACGAAAATCTTGATTCTCAGCGGCGTGTTTGTCAGATCTGAATTTCGCCAACGAATATAGATCCATAGATGTTGCAATCGTTTGTCAGATCATCTTCCTCTGATTTCATTTGTTTTGCAGCCATAAAATTTTGTGAATAGTATAATAGTCTAGGGATGCAGACTCAATTATTCACTGGAATAAAAAAAACATTATTCTTCATTGTCATAGAGGCGAACTGATTGACTAATAAAAACTATGACAGTTTGCATGCTAACATGTCCCATGAATTTTAACTATGATTTTATGTAGGACAGTATAGGAGAGTTTTACTATTTGTTAATAGAAACAAGTGACATAGAAGATGTTTTCTTTTATTTTAGCAACATATATATACTATAAATACATTAGTGAATTAGATTTCAAAGTAGCCTAAGAACAAGATTAGAAGTTTAGGAAAGAAATGTTATAAAGATTCTCGAAAGGAAACATAAATCTTATACTTTGTTTGTAAAAAAAGGAATTCTTACTTCTGTTGTCTTGTCAAGATATTGATTAGTTTACTCTCTATGAGTTTCACGTGAATAACATTCTGTCTTTTTTTTTTTTGAGATTGTGAATTACATTCTGTTGTACAGCTACTTTTTGTTGTTACATCATAACCAATCTGAAATTGCATGTTTAAATGTCATAATGCACATTTATTGTCAAGTTATGATGGAGTGGAAATTACTTGGTTACCATTCACTTTACTTTACGTATTGTAGGTAAGATCTCTAACACTTGATGTAAGAGCATGGGAGCCCTCTGTTATCAATCTGTTTCAGTCTTTGGGTAATTCGTTTGCAAATTCCATTTGGGAGGAATTATTACCATCAGCAAGTAATGGAAGGTATGAGGATGATTCTAGGTACGCATTATGCTAAATAGGCACGTGATGTGATCTATGCAACAAAAAAAAACTATCTTTACATGCTAAACAAACGATCTTGAGAAATATAAATGAACCTTCTAATAGCAATTGAAAATTACATGTAAATTGTTGCTATTTTGGTTGACATATAAACTGTTTTTCTTCTGCAGTTTCTGTTTGCTTGACAAGAAACGTGAGTATATTTTAACGAAGAAGCCCAAGTTCTCAGATCCAATTTCAGTGAAAGAGAAGTTTATTCAATCAAAGGTACCCTACAAAATGACTTATTTTGCATCACTATTCATTCAATTAAGCTTTTCTGGTTATTTTGATTTTTTTGGTCAAAAGCTTGAGTTTAACAATTTTTTCTAACACCCCTCAAAAGAAAATTTGCCTAATGTTGAACAATTGAAGTCCAGGAGATATGTCATGTACTGGAGGATGCCAAATCAACATTGTTTAACAAATTTGTCTAATGCCCCTCAAGAACAAATGTGCCTAAAGTCGAACAATGGAAGTCCAGGAGTTATATGTCATGTACTATGATACATAATTTCTGGAGGATGCCAAATCAACACGTGTATCAAGGATCACATTTAAAGTTTTCATCACCCACAACAAAATTTAGATGTGTTCTTATACTCATATGTCAAATCAGGGATTAATTCAATCTTCATTATCATAATTCTAAGCAGAGTGTCATGTAACATGGTTTTAAGTATTGAAATCTGACAGTGGAATAATGTGGAATCATAAATGTGTGGTTGCAGCAGTGGTGAAATTAGTGTTTTGAATTTGATAAAATTTAACTGAGATATATTTAAAATTAAATAGTTAATTAATGGGAAGATCAGAGTCTTTTTATATTCTAGAAGATGTATTATATTAAATAAAAAATGTGTTTAAGAACAAATCTTATTCTTGCAGACTAGCATTAATTTATCACATTAATTATAAAACAAATGTTAATTGAGGCCACCCCACAAAATAAAATGTTAACTAATGGCACTAACTGGACCAGATTCTATTATGCTGTTAGGTTTGCTAAGATGAGGGAGAAACATGCAGGATAATATGATAAATCTTGATAATCTTCATTGAAACCTGAACCAGTTTGGATACTTTTTTTTAGGAGTTTGCCATAGATAACCGTCTCAAAAGAATATTTCCTTAGATAATCTGATTCAATCCTGAATCAGGAAAGAATCAGAACAAAAGATACGATCAGGTCCTGAACCAGTACAAATTGATTTTGATAGGAAATTCTGAGTTGTGTTTAATTCAGCATGAGTGAGGTTAAAGTATTTGTCTTTAAATCAAGATGGTTTCTTGTTAGTTAAATCGAATTGGATCACTCTTCAATATCAGTCTTCATTTTTTTATATACAATGTACAAGATAATGGTTCCACAACCTGTTATGCTAAACTCGATTGTGTCAGCTCAGGCGCTTTACACTCATATTCTGTTCTTTTAGCTGGGCTGATCATGATCTGTTGGGTTTAGCTCAATTCTAACAAATTTGTATATTTTTTGTGAACGTTAAGGAAAATCCATTTGCTGGTTGATCAAGTGTAGAACAAAGAATATGGAGTTTATCATCATTTTAGTACTGAAATTGAAGTTCTTGAATTTTCCTGTAATTATCACATACATCCCCAACAATATGGTTGGGGATAAAAGTGAATAGCTTTCCGTGCTTTTTTGCTCTGGTGATATACAATAAGAGTCTTTCACCATGTTCAAAATCCTCTACAAACACTGAGTTTGGGTTTTGTGTTTCAGTATGCAGATAAGGATTTTGTTCTTAAAAAGATGACAGATCCGCTTTCAGCAGCTCAACATATGTGGGACAGTGTGCGAGCAAATGATAAGAAAGCAGTCTATCAACTCATTGTAGCTTCAGGTGCTGATGTCAATGTCATCTACGGGCCGGCATCCTTGAGCTCAACTATAACTCTTGCTAAAGCTATGCTTCTGCAAGAGCAAAACAATGTAATGCTTGATAGCAGTTCTAACTGCTCATTAGGTGATTCTTCACATAAATCATCCATCCCAACCTCTCTTTCCTCTGCAAGCACAAGTGAGCAAAAGAGTGACTTGGATGACTGCCTCGAAGGCTTCTCGTTGCTTCATATTGCCTGTCGAAGTGCAGATATGGGTATGGTAGAGCTCCTCTTACAGTATGGTGCAAATGTAAATTCTGCTGATTTAAGAGGGAGAACACCACTTCATCATTGTATAATCAAAGAACGACATTCATTCGCCAAGCTGCTGCTTGCCAGGTAATTATCATTTCTGTAAATTTGAAATTGTACTCAACATAATAAAATAAGCGAGGATGAATTGTGGTTAAGTTAGCCTTTGTTGATCAAGGGGTTGTAGATTTTGAGTCATGAAAACAGCCTCCCCATGATAGGCTACCTTTCTATGCTCTCCTCCTACGGCGGGAGGTACTCTTAGCATATGGGGTTTACACTTGGCTCTTGAATAAGCTATTAAGAAGCGCTTAACCTTTAGTAGGATTTTGTTTTCTGTTCAGCACTTTGCGGAGGTACATCAATTTCTTGCACAATGTTTAACGATGCACACTTCTCATGCAGGGGAGCTGATCCACATGCTACAGATGAGGATGGTAAAACTCCTCTGCAGTATGCCCTGGAGGCTGGGAACATAGATGATGAAGAGATTATAGTTCTCTTAGAGGATCCAAATAGATAACTGGAAAGCAAGGCAGTACAGGTCTTGGGGACAAGTTTTTCGTGAGCTGCCTAATCCAACGGAGCTGTTTGAGGCTTTGACCATAAATTATGAACATCATTGTTCATACCTTTGATGCCCGCTCAACAAGTCACCTCTTCCCCTTCCAGTGTCTAGAAGCACTATATCCTCGACAATACGCTGGGGTTTATAAAGGTGTCCGCCTATTTATTCGGTTATGGTGTTGTTTGCTGTTGGACGCATGGTGTCAGGTTTGTACATTGCGCTTTCGATTTGAGTCTTCTTTTAACTTATTTTTTTATTAGATACCATTTCCATAATGAGAAGTTGTATATATCTGTCCCATTAGAAAAGAATAGTTCTGAGTTGAGCTACAGTATTTACTATAATTTAGACTCCATCTTGTAAGTTCAGGAAACATCAATTTTGAGAACTTCGTAGGCCTTGTGATTTTCATTCTCATTCGATCATTTAACTTCCATCTGGATCTCTTTTCTTCTTACTTTAGATGTTTTTTTTAAGAGTGATTCATTCGACTGCAATTCCTCACATGATGGGGAACCTCATTGTACTGAATTTATAGTGGTTTAACCTGGTCGAATTATTGTCCCATTTTTTTTACTATGTTGCTATGACTGCAACACTTCAGACCATATGTTTCTCTTAAATAGGACATGACATGACTAATCCAACCTGCACTAGGGAAATAAAGATATGTTTCTATATTGTCCATTAACAATACTGATTGAAAAATGGAAACCTACATCGCATTTTTTATCTGCATTGACATAAAAACATTTTGATCAACCATCTCTTTTATAGTAGCAAAAAAGTGCTGAGCAAATTTGGAGAACTGATATGCTTTTCCTCTTTCATGGTAACTATTTTTGGTCAAGAAACCATTTCTCCCTCTAACTGCATCACATATTTAAAAAAGTAATTTATATAACTTTTTATACTATCAAACATAAGAAGCATTTTGATCAAATCAATATTTTAAATCGTCCATATAAGTTGTGCATATTTAATTTCATCCGAACTTTTTAAAATGTGAATAATTTATTTATTATGTATAATTGTACAATACATACATTTTTTCAGTGTTAACAAGGTGTCCAGAGACAATCTACTTAGAAATCTGTAGCACAAATAATTCGTCTCCAAAATTTAATTTTTCATCATTCTCATTTCGAAATTTAACTAACTCAACGATTTATACAACATAAAAAGAAGACTATAACTAGAATAATGGAATTCGTGTTTTGGACGTGTAAATTCAAATAGGAATTCTCTCATGTCTTAATTAATATAAATTTTATAATAAATCGAAATAGCAACGATTTTTTGAATTAATATCATTATTTATTACTCGCTAGCACCCATGCCAATGGCATCTAATCCCATTTTTTCAATTAAAGTCGGTTGGTACAGTTAATTAAAAAAATAAAAATTAATAATCTTAAATTTGAATTATAGTGAAATTATTTTGATGTGAATTCATTTTCGTTATATCTTTCTAACACTGAATTAGTTAAATACAAATAATTTTAGAAATCAAGGAATTTAGATAAAAAAAATATTTTTCAAATTATTACTTGTTCTCAGTTTTATTATTATATACTATTTTTTTTGGTTAAAAATATTCACTTTATCCTACCCACGTTGGAATAAATTTTCCCTGTCAATTTATCCAATACATTTTTGTCGTTTGGAAATATTAAGAGTAAAACTAAATTAAGAAACAATTTATATGGTTTCAAGGCACAAAAGTTGTGCGCAAAAGAGAAATCAAAATGTTAAGAAAGTAAAAAAAAATATTGTATTCTCGCTTTACTTTTCTTTCTCTCTTCAGAATTAAGAACGTGATACTATAGTGTGAGTACTCATTTTGTTGCTCAAAACTTAAAATTTCAATATATAATATACAAGTAATTAAGATAAATAAAAACTAAAGCTATGAAGTCATAATAAATCCAAGAATTTGTTTACACTTTTTTTAGTAAAAATATTCTATTATAAAAATTATAATATAAACATCTGAATTATCCTAACTCGAACAATAGTATTTTTAGGATTTTTATATTCTTAGCTGATGATGGGACTTTTTGGTTGGATTCAGATATATTATTTAAATTCTAGATATTATTCTGAAAAAAAATGATAAAAATAATGGTTCATTCTATATTATAAGGTTGTGTTTGGTTGGGGTATAAATTAGGGAATAAAAGTTTATTCCTTAGTTGATACTCAAACATTTGTATTTATACCCCTTTTTTAGCGTTTGTGCGTAGTCTGCGGAACACGAAAATTTTGTGAAGAGCAGTTTTTTCATTAAAAAAATATTTATATTCAATTTGGGTATAAATATTTTCAAACCTTATACCTGCTAAAAGGAAGGTATTATATTACATCAAAATTGAGTATAAGTGTTAATAAATAAAATATTCAATAAAAAATTAACAAATTTAATATCTAATAAAAAATAAATTAAAAAAAATCAAATATGTGTAAAATTAATATTTAATAAAAAATAATTAATAAGTTAAATATTTTAATAAAAAACTTAAACACTTTTATATAAAAAAATTAATAAGAACCATATAAAAAATTTAATAGGAACAGAAATAATTAAAGTTACAAGAATATTATCATTAATTTATTACCTCCAATTTGCGATAGATCTCATTATTAGTTTATTACCTCCAATTCGATAGATCTCTCTCTCTCTCCTCTCTCTCTCCTCTCCCTCTTCGGCTCTCCATTGTTTCTAGGTCGCGGCGAAGGAGCAAGCGAGCGGACGCCCGCGCGCTGAGAGAGAACTCGTCAATCGCCCGGATCCAAATCCAACATCGAATAAGCGAAGGGTTCAATCTCTTTCCTCTGATCTCTCCGGCTTCTTCACATGTTCTTGATCCTGGATCGTACCACCGTGCGAATCGCCACGGATCGATCTCCCTGTCGACGGAAATATGGCGGCCAACTTTGAGCCTGATTAAGAATTTATCGTGATGCAGCAGCAGGAGAGGAAAGGGGTGGAGATGAAGTACATTGGGCACCACGGCGTGGCGACGCTGCACAAGTACAGGTACAGCGGCGTGGACAACTCGCTCGTCGCCAAGTACATCCTTCAGCCCTTCTGGACGCGATGCGTTACTCTCTTCCCACTATGGATGCCGTAAGCTCGATCGCCTCTCTTTAAAGTTCTGCACTTCCTGTTTGTGCACTTTGATTACATTTAGCGCCGAAATGATGCAAAAGGAACGATTTTTAAGCATAACTTACTAAGCCTAATTCTAGAAAATGTCTCTGTTGCTTGATATGGATGCGGAAAGAACAGAAAATGAGTTGGAATGTTGTCTTCAAGATTAAGCAATGCAATGGTCTCAAATGTGACTATGTCAGAAGTGTAGAATTCTTCGGTGCCATTTAATATCACATTAGCAATCAACAGTAAGATAGTAAAATCTCTGCATAGTGATATATAGTAAAAGGGCAGGAGATGGCTTTGAAGGCCAAGAATCGCCTTCTAGATTAAACAATGGACTCAAGTGCGAGTACATGAAAGCATAATGTATCATTTGTTGAAAACTAACATGGAGACAATAATAAACAAGCTCGATAATAATGTGATGTGATATTGAAAAAGTTGCTTCAATTGTATATACTATTCAACAAGTGATAGTGTGATGTAATATTGCCAGAAACTCAGATGAGGGAATATGATCTTCAAGAATCATATTACGAGTTCTATGTAGCAGTATGCCTCTTAGGATAGGCAATGAACACTAACAATTGAAGCTATCTGTAGAGATGTCATTTGATTTTCCATGTTGGCAAGTATTCCCTATGGACATTATCCTTCATTTTGGAACACTGGATGCATTTTTGAATCTGTGTTCTGATTAGATGTAGATTTTCAAGTTTGGATAACATTTTTATGTGAAAGATGTGTGGATAAATGTTAAACAACTTAAGTCGGAAATAGTCGTAATGTAGGAGTTACATAAAGATTTCAGACTCGTAAGATGCCAAATGTGTAAAATCATGTTATGTTTTTGTGATATTGGGCTAGGAACCTTCAAGAAACAAGAAAAACAATTATACCTAAAATTTACATGATCCATTTTCTGTGTCCAAAATTTAGTCATATTTGGATGCCATTTCTAAATTTTGGTCTTGTTTTGGTCGCCATGTCCATACTATTCGTGACCAATCTTCATAACAATATTTGGTAAAATGTGAATACATGATTCCTGATGGAATTGTCTTTTAAACTTCTCCAAATCTGGTTTTGCTTTCATTTCTTTAGGCTTTTGATGTTTGGCTGATAGTTCTACTTTAAAATTCTTTGTTTATATAAGTTGTGTTGATGACATAGTAGAAACGTTACTCTTTGACTGAATACATCTGATATTGACTAATTTGTGTTCTGCTGTTACATGATCTGATGCATCTTCAGTCCCAATATGGTAAGAGCTTTCTATGCTGCCTCCTTTGTTGCCTTCTGGATCTTCATCATTGATGCTGAGTTATCCACAATTCTGCTTATGAGCTTTGCAGATCACTCTTATGGGGTTCATGTTCTTAATGTTATCTGCACTTCTTGGCTATGTAAGTGGTTACAATGAAGACATTCTTAACTTTCTAGTATTCACAGATTTTTTTTTTAATTTTTGCGACACAAAATATTTGAATGAAAAATTCCTACCTGATACATTTCCAGTTTCATAGAATGTTTGATGATGATTGTTTTGACAACTTTTAATATGTAATAATTTTGCTGAGCTTATCAAGTTAAAACTTGAACATTTTATCTTTGAGCTATTTTATTCCCAAGGGTCAATCTTTCCCCGATTTTGCAAATTTGACCCACTGGACAAACTGTGAAATCATAACTAAGATTGGAATGCTGTGACTGTGATCCTATGGATGCTGGTCTTTCTGCTGACGATTTCCAGAGTGCTACTTGTTTTGAGCATACAATTACTTTTTCCCATATATCTCTGCAACTGGGCCCTTGTGGTAGCCCTCAACCATTGTTTCTTCTTCGATGAATTAATCCAAGTAGAGACCACCCGAATAACCATCTTCCCGTCAAAGTTATCTTCTTACCCTTTTGGGTGAGTTCAACATTCGTGTCATTCAGACCTTATTGCATGTGGAGGATGAGGATTTGTGAACATCTTGTATGCACATTTGGAAGCTTAGATGCCTCTGAAGATTAGGACCTTTTCGTGGTTTGTCACTAGAACATATGGTGCTACCAGGAAGGCTCCTGGCAGTGGGGATGATGCCAGCAGAGTTCTCCTGGCAGGAGATAACTTACAGCCAGTACTATTGGGATGTGATTGTATGCTATTTATGCAGCTCATTCAGTATAATACATTTTGTTGCCCATCTCCTCATTTCTTAAGATTTGTTTCAGTCTTGAAACATGTTTACTTTGTATGCACGACTGCTTTTTTCTGGTTACACTTTTCATAGACATTGTCAAAGTTACTAGTTTCATGGTTCCCTTTGTTTTATTTTAACAGATATACTCGCCCCACCTTGACACAGCACCCCCGAGGTGGGTCCACCTTGCTCATGGATTACTTCTGTTCTTATATCAGGTTGGTCAAAAGTTTCTTAGGTTAGCATCATTCTTATGTTCTTTAATAGGCTTCTGTATATAAGCTTTTATATCAAGTAAATAACTGCTTGTTAGGGAATTTAAAAAAAAATGACCGAATTAGCTGCTTCCAATTATTACCTTTTCAAAATAAGGCATTATTATATTCAACATACTTTCTTCTGAGGAGGATTTACTTCCATTTGGAGGGAACTTCAACTTCCTCCGACCATATTTCCATGCATATCCTATGCAGTTTTCGTAGAAGTCATACCATTTAGTTTAACATTCTAAGATGACAACACTCAACTTTATTATTTGAAATTGTCTGACTGGTGGATAATTTTCAGTGTAATGAAATTGCCACTTTCTAATTATTAATTAACCAGGTTTTGTATTTCTAGGCAGAATATATTGACTGGCATATACTATAAGTGTGAGTTTTGTGTCTTACATGTGAATTTCTTAAGCCTATACTTATGCTTTTTGGGACATATAACCATGACTCTTTTTATTTGAAAGCTTCAGCCAATTCATATTTTGGGTAGGTTTGTATGTAATTAACCATATCTTCACAATGATGGGGCCTTTGACTGCAACCATCGACACATAGATAGCAAATGAACAACATTAACATTGTACTGTCATGTCCAACAATATACAGAATCTCCTTGAGTTCTTTTTTTATTTGAATTTCTGAACTTCTGCTGAGATTACGTATATTGTCTGCACATTTCAGACTTTTGATGCCGTTGATGGTAAACAAGCAAGGCGTACCAATTCATCTAGTCCTTTAGGAGAACTTTTCGATCATGGTTAAGATCTTTTCTATAGATTCTTTTTACATAGCTGCTATCTATAACACATGCTTAAATTCTAATACATTGTCTCAATTCCAGGGTGTGATGCACTTGCTTGTGCTGTAAGTCCTCTCATTTGTCTTTCTTTGTCACCTTATATTATTATTTTTACAGTTTATTTTTTAGCTCATCTTCTGATATGTGTTCAGTTCGAAGCCATGGCTTTTGGGAGCACAGCTATGTGTGGAAAATATACATTCTGGTTTTGGGTTATTGCAGCTATCCCATTTTATTTTGCAACATGGGAACAGTGAGTGCTAATTTGTCAGAATTTAGTCGTTTTTTTTTATATTGTTTGGACAAAAGTATAATGTTGCCTTCTTTGAAACGAGCTTTGTTGCCATGACATTTTGCTTTCAACCATCTAGTTGTAAAATGAATATTTAGTGATTTCTGCTTGAAATTGTGATAGCAATGAAGAAGTTGTGTACTGTAAGTTTATCCAGCCACTTGTTAGGAATTACTTTTTTGTCTTCTTCAGTTACTACCTGAATGATAATTTTTTAAGGAAAACTTATATATGATATTTAGGTGTAAATTCATAAGACCAAATATCAACAAATCACTTTGCAATGTGTTTTTAGCTATACATTCTTATAGATGTGACTTATGAATGACAATTTAATGTTGTTGTTCCTTTTAACATTTTTACTAATACCTTCTAAAAAAACATTCGTACTAAATATAAAATGGTTTAATGAACATGTTAGACACTTTCCATGTTAAGCGCCCTTATGTGTCATTTTCTTCATATTTTGACGTCTTTCCTTAGTAATTACTTAAGAGGTCCTTGATACAGAAAGCGACGGACACACTCATTAAAGCCGATGTTATAACTGCTACTTTGCACTTTTCTTCACTTGGCTAACAAAATTGTGTTTCTTCTGCGTTACCTTATAGGATAAGACAATTTAATCTAATTTTTTCTCAATTTCTAAGTAGGATTACCAAATACGGGTTTATAGCTTCTATTTTTGCAATATTCTCCATTTGTCAATAGTAACGTGCCCACTTATTTGTCTTTATCTTCAAGTGTCTCATGTTTGAAAGGTCCATACTGTCACTGACGATTTTTTTGATAATCCAGCTTCTTCACGAATACACTTATTCTTCCAATAATTAATGGACCTACAGAAGGTCTCATGCTAATATACCTTTGCCATTGGCTGACATTCTTTTTAGGTATGTAAACTGATGTTTTTGTGCCACCCAGTTGATGAAAAAAGGGTTTTAACTTTCTTTAGTTTACAATATTTATTGTCTAATCATGGAACAGTTTCACTGTTAACTCTAGTAATTCTTTTATTCAGGAGCTGAATGGTGGGCACAAGATTTTAGGAAGTCAATCCCGCTTTTCAACTGGGTGCCCTTTCTCCCTGGTAAGTTAGAATACAACTATTATGATTTTTTGGATCTTATCTTGGCAGTCTATTTTGCTTTTCTTTTTGTGGCTTGTATTGTTTGCGGACATTTGTTTTGATTATTTTGCACAAGAATTCAACAATTCATGTTGCTTTGAAGCATTGTTTAGAGTCCTAATCCATTGAAGCACAGAATAATTCACACTAAGTATCACCTGAATTCTTGACAGCCATAATTTTGTCATGAAAATGACATGGTTGCTAAAAGCTTTACATGAGTGCAACTGCGTTGTTCATTTAAAATGTAATGTCTCCTGTTATATTTCAACTAACAAATGTTTTCAAATGGAAAATATTTTCACTAGATAATGTCAGTTAGATGCATGTTCCCCTAAAAAGCTAGATGTGTCTGTTTAACATAGTTTTGCAAAAAGGAACAAGGAACTTTTGTAAGATCGATTTAATTTTGTCCTTAGAAAAGGAACTAAGGTGACACGTGGCTATACTCTTGTGAGAATTTTACTTTAATCCAACGACTTCTTTTTAGGCTAATTGATTACTCTATTTTATTTTTAACTCTAAGCCATTAGTCTCTTTTGGCATTTACTTTTGTTCATCATTTTAGTGACTACACATATTTGATTTACCCAGGAAGATTCTGAATGTTGTGCCTTGTGGATAATCACATTTGTGAACTAATATTTTGTCATGTGTTTCATTGTATCAGAGATACCATTTTATGGCGTTGTTCTATTTTTTATGATTGCTTCTGGTGTACTCCCCACTATTAGCTCCAAGTAAGTTTTCTCGGTTACAATTTCGGTTTATTTTTCAGGTTAACTATAGTTAATTATTTATGTTTCTTAAATACTCAAAATTAGACGACCACTATTCTTTGCTCACTTCTATTTATTAGTTCTGAACTATTCTTTTTGTTGCTAAGTTGCTGAACTTATTATACTATCAAAATTTGATTAATCGTTTTCTCAAGTAAAGATAATTTGCTGAATTTGATTGTCTTTTGAAAATGCAATTTCAAAATTATATACTTTATTTGTCACTTTTTGAAGTGAAATGAATTTGATTAATCGTTACTTATTATTTTGAAGTGAAATGTTGCTGATCTTTACATAATC
Organism: Pontederia paniculata; assembly: GCA_001647135.1. NCBI lineage: Eukaryota > Viridiplantae > Streptophyta > Magnoliopsida > Commelinales > Pontederiaceae > Pontederia > Pontederia paniculata. The sequence goes on from LTAE01000775.1 coordinate 47,692, forward strand.
TAGTAATGGGCTTATGTTAAAAATTTTCACTTAGTCATGTCAAATGGGAGACTTTTCCCTGTTATGAATTATGTAATGGGCATCGACTGCTCTATTTGTTTTACCTGATATTAGTCCTCTTAATAAGAAAAAAATGACAACTGATATATCTCAAGAATTTATTGTTGCTTTCACATATTCACTTATGAAGCAGATAATCATGCTATTGATCTTGGTACTTGCATAATTGTCATGATACGTAGTTAATTGGTTTGCTTTCTTCAGCATTAGCAATGTCCACAAGGTTGTCCAAGCAAGAAAAGGAAGCATGTTGTTAGCACTAGCAATGGTAAGTCCACTAGCATAAGCTACATTGATATTATAAGTTCTCCATTGACCTCATCCTTCCTTATGGCAGCTCTTTCCTTTTGGCATACTCATGGCTGGAATGCTCGTCTGGTTTGGATATAAACTTATTTCCAGCATATGTTTTTCCTATCTTAATGTTGTAAGCAATTGTTTGTAAGACTATTTTATCCTTTGGCAGGTCATTCTTATCCCCTTCAGATATTATGCGTAATCATCCTCATCTGGTTATAGTTGGAACAGGATTTGCATTTGGATATCTTGTGGTAAGTTTTAATATATATAGAATTGCCAATATATCGTGGATTACTTATGTCATCTAATAGATCAAATACAAGCATTTTGTCATCTGATTAAAATTTGCACGTATGACACTCTAGTAGAAAGTGTTTGTCAGTTATTACAATCATAAGTAGGTCATCTCTAACTTAGAATTTAATTTTATCAATCTTTCTTCTTTTTTTGACTTCATATTTGGCGAACTTAATGCTGGATAGATCGTTTCTATTTTCTAGTATGGTTTCCTTAGTTCCCACTTATGAAATTTTCCACTGTAACAAATGCATGAGACTCCTTTGGTTACTATCAGGTATGCAACTGACATCCTTTTATATCCTCCTTCCACGCACTGCTGTGGTTGGCTTACTTGTCCCTGCTGAAACTCCTTCACAAGTACTGCTTGTTGCCATCATCCTCCATGAGGTGGCAGGTTCTGAGCTCCTTGATCTCCAGCAGGCCCCCATCCCTGAATGATGGTGTGACCGATGCCAACTGTTCATCATGCTCCCGATGACCTAGTCTTTTTCCAATGCCTCCAGCCTCTTGGACTAGAGCCTAGTTTAGGGCGTCGTTCCTTGGGTTGCCAGAGTCATGCATCTTGCTGCTGCCCCGTGCAAGATTATATAGGTCTTTTGCTTCCAACCATAATTTGCATCCTCAGCGGCTCTCGAATGTTCTAAATTCAGCTCGTCAGAGCTCATCAATCACTTCATTGATGTGTTGGAAATATAGGAGTCCTTTTATTTTCTGTAACTTGCTTCAAGTCTCCTCTTTGGCTGCCCGTTTTGTTTAAATCAAATCTACCTGTTTTGTTTTCGTAACACCCATATTTTTGCGTATCAGCTTGGTTTTCCTTTCTTCTTTTTGATGCTATCTTGTTATTGGAGTAACATGGGTTTGATACACATTTGTTAGTTAGAAATACATAGACTTTATCAATAATGTTCAATACTTTTTCCTTTTAACTCCACTGTCCTATTTATCGGTGCTGACTTGAAACTCTTATATATAGCACTATGAAAATTATTGAGGTTTTCCTTATGAGTATTTGTTCTGAAACTATGCCTTAAATCTTTTCTTGTACTAGGCCTTTGAGTTTCCTCTGGAATCGAAAACGATAGCTCAAATTGCTTCAAAATATCTGTCTCCATGCCATTAAATAGATACGGTCAAACAATAGAACCAGTCACGTAGTCATTGACTTGAAACTCTTGTTAAAATGTTCAATAGAATTTTTAACTAAATTGTGAATTTCGAAGCAGTTTAATTTTTTTTATATTATTTTTTATTTTATGCTTTTCTGTTTTTGGTGTAAACTTTGTGATGTTCTTTTTAGAGCTTAAACCCATATTTTGTGTTCAATTTGTCTTCTATGTTATCTCATAAATGGTTGTTGACATCTTGGCATGTAACTTTTTTTTAGTGTGGAAATGATGGCTACCAAGTTTGTATTAAAAATAAACTTTAAGAGATGTACAAGAGTGAAATCCAAAAACTGATGACTCAAGCAGTAGTGGGTTTCACAAAGAATTACTGAGTTTGGATTGTAGCTTTTGTATACTCTCTTAAAAAAGAACTTTTGTATGCATACTCGTTCCATAGTTTAGGTACTAAGTAAAGGCTGTTCTCAAGTTTTTTGTTTTTAGTTATTGTATCATCTTGTTTGATTCATTCATGGGACTAAATCACAATAATTGGCAGGGAAGGATGATTCTTGCTCACCTTTGTGATGAACCCAAGGGCTTGAAAACTGGCATGTGCATGGTAATTATTTCTTTCCCTGCTTATTTGTCACTTAAATTATCTTTCTGTCCTTGGCTTTCCTATGGTCTTATTTTATTTGTGCTTTTATAATCATGATATCTGTTAATCTTAGTTTTTCTTGAATATTAACATGCACCATAAAAGAAAGAAAAGAATGTACAAAAAGTCGTATCTTGCTGGACACATTGGAAGTCTTATCTGTCATTACTCTGTCATTACTTTGTTTACAGGCGTTGTTGTTTCTTCCTCTTGCTGTTGCAAATGCTCTCACTGCTTGGCTTAATGATGGGTATGTCTATCTTCGATTCTAGAGTTGAAGGCTACCCCAAAAAATCCCTTTGTCATGAAAAAAATTACAAACTTTCTTTTCATTCTGACTGCAGGACTCCTCTAGTGGACGAGTATGTCGTCCTGCTCTTGTATTGCGTTTTCACAGGTAAAAATATCTATGATTAAGATTCTTCTAAAAAATCTATGGTTAAATTTCAGCTGTAATTTGAGAATTGTGAAGCATATATTCTTCTTCACAAAAGTAATTTAGCTATTTAAGGTGTGCAATATTCTTTGTTCAACTTTTTTTCTTGTCCAAGAAAATAAATATCAAATATTCTTTTTGATGAGCCGACCCCACCTAGTGGGATAAGGCTTTGTTGTTGTTGTATTCTTTTTGATGAATTTACCTTCACTTCTAAGCACTCTTCATCTAAAACCTATGTATCTTCCTTCGGGATTGAACTACTCACAGTATCCTTTAAGTCACCTGGCACTGTGGCACAGTGACTGGAGTTTCAACAAAGAATTACATCTCTCAACTGCCTTGTCTTTCTTTATGTGCAGTGGGGCTCTACCTCCATTTTGCCACATCTGTTATCCATGAGATTACAAATGCTCTGGGCATCTATTGCTTCAGGTTTGAAATGAAAACTTGTCCTTCAGATTCTCCCCCTCATGGTTTATCTTACAATGACAATTCTTTTTCGTTCAATGACAGGATAACCAGGAAAGAAGCTTGATACTGATGTAGGAGATGTGCCATTATCGTCGAATTGTTTGACGAAACATACATTCCCATATTTTAAGGAAGATTATTTGTCCCCTCTTGTGGTAATTGGCTTGACAGGGGATCTTATTACAAGTTGGTAGTATTTTTTTTTGTGTATGTATATTATATGTGACGAATGCAGTTCCATTGTTATTTTTTCTTTTGTCTTTCCCATCTGCACATCATTATTATTTGCTTTTAATTTAACACAACAATCCACTGATGCAAAGGGGATGATTGGAAAATAGTAGAATTGTTACTATCTCATGTTGGAAAATGATGAGATTTATGATTTTGATGACCGTTAGTTGTCAATTGTACACTGTAATCGTTTTAGGTGAACGGTGTTTTTTTTTTCATTTTGTCGAATGCAATTTTAACATTTCTCTTGCTTTCTTTTCTCCATTTTTATGCATAACGAGGGTTTAAGTACGTTAAGATATCGCACTCAATTGTCACAGTAAAACTGAGAGCGTCAAGTTTAGGTGTTTGACAACATAATTGAATAATATCTCGACCATTAAATTAAGTCAAAAGCGTATTTTTCATTTACCTCATAATAAAAATGTATGCTCAGTGTTATCGAGTGATTCAATATTTATTTATTAATTAGATTACAAGTTTTACTGTGACGATGATCATATAATTAATTAATTCTTTTATGACATTGGCGATTTTTTACTCTTACCGTAGCTTATATGATCTAATTTTTTACCTTGTCAAATCTTGTCTAATTTCAATTGTTTAATAGTAGGGTTTTCATTTTTTTTATTTGTTTTTGATGAAGAATAGAATTTCACTAGTGTCCAATCTGATTAATCTGACGTTCAGACGGACATAATAAAAATAAATTTTAATCAAATTGATGATTTTAATAATCGAATTCGAACCTGCCCTCGTCATTCATTAGAACACATATTTATTAATTATTTATGCCAATTAACTCATTTTTTTAAATTTTTTATTGACGCCATCCCGCTCCTCCTATCGTTTAAAATAAATAATTTATATAGAGGAGGTCCCATTTTTTTTATTTTTTTTTCTAATTATAAATTGTTTATTTAGAAATTTGGACGCAGCATGTAGGCAAGATAAAATAATGTGGAAGAAGAAATAAAGCTGTTCATTCGTCAAAATTCAATAGAAAGTTTATTAATTAAATTTTATAATTTAATATTAGATGTGAAAAAAAAATATTTTAGTATTATTCACTTGCCATTTACCTCATCAATTAATTTTAATAGATGGACGCACACTTATTGGACTTGAAATCAAATGGAATGAAGCGCTCTCCCGCCGCTCTGTTTTTTCCGTCCATTGGCCTCAAACATGTCTCCACTTCTTCAATCCCATCCGCGTCCCTCGCCGCTCTCTTCGCCCGCGCCGTCGACTCCACCTCCGTCGCCTCATGGAACGCGGCCATGGCCGACCTCGCCCGCGCCGGGGACTCCTCCGGCGCCCTCAGCTCCTTCGCCGCCCTCCGCCGCCTCGGCCTCGTCCCCGACCGCTCCTCCTTCCCTCCGGCGCTCAAGTCAGCTGCCGCCATCCCTTCCCTCCCCGTCGGCCGCCAGCTCCACCTCCTCGCCCTCCGCTTCGGCCTCCTCCACGAGCTCTTCGTCGCCTCCTCCCTCGTCGACATGTACGCCAAGTGCCGCGAGTCCGCCGACGCCCGCCGCGCCTTCGACGAGTGCCCCCAACGCAACGCCGTCCTCTGGACCGCCATGGTCGCTGGATACGTCTGGAACGGAGCCGCCGGGGACGCCATCCTTGTGTTCAAGAAGTTCTTGGCCGAACGGGAACAGGAAGCCGTGGACCCCGTAGCAGCCATGGCGGCGCTCTCGGCGTGCTCGAGGGTATCAGAGAAGAGGGCGACCAGTGGAGTTCACGGGGTCGTTGTCAAAGTTGGTGTGGAAAAAGATGTAGGAGTGGGGAATACCCTTATGGACGCATATGCCAAAGGCGGGAACCTAAGTTTTGGTCGCGAGGTGTTCGACGGAATGAGCGAGAGGGATGTGGTGTCATGGAATACTATGATTGCATTGTATGCCCAAAAAGGGCTCTCATCCGAGGCCTTGGACCTGTACACAAAAATGTTGAGTAATGGAGGTGTGCGGTACAATGCGGTGACACTTTCGGCCGTGCTTCTGGCTTGCGCCCATGCTGGGGCGCTGCAGATTGGGAAGAGGATCCATAATCAGGTGAACTTAGGGCCTTGAGTCACTTTGGTTTGATTCATTGCTTTGTTACTTGACTGTCACCACATGCTTCAAGGAAATACTTATGAGCATTTATTCTTTTTATTGAATTAAATCATCTGGTGATAACATAAATAGATTGCTTCATAAAATCAAATTATGCAGTTCGTCTTTCTTTCTTGAGAAGTTTTTCTATTAATTGTACTGCTATTTTAATCAGATATCTTATAACTTGCATCATTATTAAATCCAGTGGTTGATTAATATAATTAAACTGATTTAATGCTTCAGGTCCTAAGAATGGGTTTGAAGGAAGATGTGTACATTGGCACATCTGTGGTTGACATGTACTGCAAATGTGGAAGGGTGGAAATGGCAAGGAAAGCTTTTGACTGCATCAAGGGAAAGAACATTCTTTCCTGGTCTAGTATGGTTGCTGGTTATGGGATGCATGGTCGTGGGGAAGAAGCTCTGGAGGTTTTTCGTGATATGAGAAGATCTGGGGTGAAGCCTAACTACATAACATTTGTTTCTGTCCTAGCAGCTTGTAGTCATGCTGGGCTTGTTGACGAAGGCAGGTATTGGTTGAATGCCATGAAAAAGGATTTTGATATTGAGCCTGGTGTGGAGCATTATGGCTGCATGGTGGACCTTCTTGGACGTTCTGGCTGCCTTGATGAAGCATATAGTCTAATCAAACAAATGAAAGAAAAACCCGACTTTATTGTGTGGGGTGCTCTTCTTAGCGCTTGCAGGATTCATAAGAATGTTGAGCTAGGAGAAATTTCTGCCAGGAAACTATTTGAGCTGGATCCAAAGAACTGTGGGTACTATGTATTGCTTTCAAATATTTATGCAGATGCTGGGAGGTGGGATGATGTTCAGAGATTGAGATCAATAATAAAAAGCAGGAGTCTAGTGAAGCCACCAGGATATAGTTCAGTGGAACTAAGGGGTAGGGTACATGTATTTTTAGTTGGTGATAGAAGACATCCCCAGCGCAAGGAGATATATGACTATCTAGAAAAGCTAAGAGTTAGGATGCGAGAAGCTGGATATGTCCCAGATACAGGATCAGTGCTTCATGATGTAGATGAAGAAGAAAAGGAGACAGTGTTACGAGTTCATAGTGAGAAGCTAGCTGTTGCTTTTGCCTTAATAAGTACCGCTCCGGGAATCACAATCCATGTTATCAAGAACCTCCGAGTTTGTGGTGACTGCCATAATGCAATCAAGCTGATTGCCAAGCTTGCGGATCGAGAGATTATCGTTAGAGACTCTCATCGGTTTCATCATTTTAAGCATGGATCTTGTTCTTGTGGTGATTATTGGTAAATTATTTAAAGAGCATATGCAAATTACTCGGCCATACACTCTTCTTCAACAGTTCTCAAATGTCGATCAAAAAATAAAACTTGCCAACTTGTTGCTATTTTATGAAAGGCAAACATCACTCAAGATTATATAATGTTTCTACGATGAGTATTTTATCTCCGTCCTTTGACTGTGGAAGTTAGAACATCAGAATTTCTGATTCTTTACAGGTAAATACAAGCTTGACAGCAGGTTGACATGTATGATCCAGCACTCCATGTAACAATGCTAAGGTTCTAAACGTTCCACCTTGTGTTTTTCTTCTCTTCTGGATATGTAGTCCCTTTGAGATCTTAATCTTTGCTTCCAAAGTTTATTATCTCACACCACATCTCAATTTCTTGGACCTTCTTCATTATTTTTGTCATATTAATTGGATGACATCCAAAATTTTACATAATTTTCCGTTGTTAATAGAATCCTAGGACATCTTTTTCTTTCTTCTTCCTGTGTGCACTTTTCTTTAACAAAGGCGCCTAAGAATATCTATCTAAAGTATAACAGTTTACTTTGAAAAGATTCTTTTACTTATTTCCCTTTCCTAAGACATGTCGGGACAAGGTTCTGCCATCAAAATAGTCTCATTGAAATTGGATTAAATAATAGTAACAGGAGTATGCAGATCCCATGAAGATACACACATAGATCGATTGCATATCCTATGAGGACTTTCCCTATTTTACTTATTGCATTACATGTTAAATCCCAATTGTTTTGCAATTATATTAATGCACATTATACATCATGCACCTGCATGTAAAGAGTCATGCCTCGTAATTTATTTCTACCAGACAAAAGGTTAGGACAATAGTTGAAAGGATAAGCCCCACTCATGACGGTATTGAGGACAAGCTCTTCCCATGTGAAGGCATCAACTTTTAGCCTTCATTGTCTTGGCCAAAGAAAACGGTGGCTGTCATGTCTTCTTGAAATATTTAGTCTGAGACATGAATAGATCATATCACATGATCCGCCCAATCTTGCCTTGACACACTGATCTAACCCAATTCCCCTTCATCTTTGTAGCTTTTCCTTTAACACAGTCTTTTCTATTGCCATATCCCTCATCCCACACTGTAAAACTCTAGAGCAAGGATCCAAAGGCCATGGAGAAAACAAATCATCTTTTGTCAATTCATGGAGACAAATCAACTTTCTTTTTTTATATAATTAGTCATATGGAATTCATCCACTATAATTAATGAAAAAGGATGAGTATTTTGTACGAGATTTTATAAATACAGATTAGACCTATTTATTTTTATTGGAATTCATTTTTTTCTGTCTCTATGCATTTAGATTCAATGAGGGTGTGATAATGCTTTCATTTTTATAGACCAACCAACAAAAACAAACGACTATTTTATTGAAAAAAAGAAAAACATACTAAACGAAAATTCAAAAAATTATTAAATTTAATATATTAAATTTAATAATATATATATATATATAATATTTAGTAGATATATATATATATATATATATATATAATTTAGGGCTATACGGATTCGAACCGTAGACTTTCTCGGTAAAATAGATCAAACTTATTATTATCGAAATGATTTGAACTGTTTCAAAGACCCAACATGCATTTTGTTGCATTGGGCTCTTTCATAAACTGATATAAAGATCAGTTAGTCCACCATATTTTTCTTTATAGGAAGATAATGAAATGGCTCCATATGCTCTGATTCATTATTTGTATTCTGATCTAGGAGCAATACCAAAGTGTTTCAAAGAAGGGTTATCTTGACTTAGGTCTGCCTTCGGCCTTAAGTTAAATGAGGTCTCTATCGCCCCGCTACAAGAGTCGAATATG